>JAXGGA010011377.1:0-42720 GCA_038373865.1 Uloborus plumipes
TTAATCGGTGCAATTCTAGTTTGTTCGAAAAATTTCACTAATTTTAACAAAACAGCTTATAACGTAAATCTTTCCCCTTTATTTTCACAAAACTCTAAAATTGATCAACAACAATAGTCTGTCATGAAGTAAGAAAAATAAATAAATAAATAAAATAAAACATAAATAATTGAATAAAAATAAATTACAGGATGAAAATGTAATTGTAATAGCTAAAAGCCCGGATTATGTACACTAAAAACAGGAAAATATACTTGAAAATATGCACTAAAAATATTTAAAATTTGCACTAAAAGTTGAAAAAAAAAAAAAAACTACTAATAATTTTCACCTACACAGGAAAAATTTGTTATAATATCTAATAAAAAATTATCTATCTAGCATTTGTTAATAATGCTAGAATTTCGTATTGAAACAATAATTCGTGCAAAAAATTAAATGCACATTTATTGATTTTGCTACAAAATCACAGTTTGTATTTCAATATTTTCTTCAACAAGGCACGGCCTTTTGTCTTTGAATGTGATTTCTGATGATTTTTTCTTTTCTCATTGTAGTCTCTGTAGAGTCTCTGTGTTTATTTAAGTGAAATTTTTTCAATGGTCTTAAAATTTTCTTTGTGCTGAACAAAATGTTTGTTTTTGAAAAACGCACTAATATGCATTTATTTTAAAATGCTCCGTTTTTATGCATGTATATGCAGTAGATACAAAAATATGTAACTATATATGCACATATGCATTAGCATGTAATCCTAGCTGTAGCTTCAAAAAAAAAAAAAAAACATTTCGAGAATAAACATACGTAGATTTATGTTTTTGATTTTTATAGAAGCTAACTTTTACATATGTGTAATATATGTTTGTAATGTATGATGAATTATAGAACTTACTTATAGAAATAGTGATAGATTCAAGTATAAAATTGAAGGGGCAAGTGGATAAAGGTGATAGGTGAGCCAATATTTAGAAAAGTGCCAATTTGAAGTTGGAGTTTTCTGAAAAAAAAATTTTTTTGCAGAAAAAAACTAATATTGGATTTTAAGTCTAAAGTGGGTCTAAATGCAAGAAAATAAAAGGGGGGAGGTCAAGGAAGTTATTTACCCCCTCCTTAGATTACTCACTTTTAAGCCGTTACAGATCTGATGAATGTTACAGATCTGATGTTAATATG
The DNA here is from genome assembly GCA_038373865.1 of Uloborus plumipes. Classification (NCBI taxonomy): domain Eukaryota; kingdom Metazoa; phylum Arthropoda; class Arachnida; order Araneae; family Uloboridae; genus Uloborus; species Uloborus plumipes. The sequence goes on from JAXGGA010011377.1 coordinate 1,174, forward strand.
AGTTACATATTTGAGTTTATGCTATCAGTCTTCGTTAACATCTCTAAATATGATATCATTTCCTTGCATTTTTAACATAGAATTAAGATAATTATATTAAAATATATATATTAGGCTAAAAAATCAAATTTCATTATGAAAAAGCATTTCTTGGAAATAAAAATGAGCGATAAGGTTTTTAGATAAAATAAATTATGAGATTACCAAATCCAAGCTAATAAAACATTTGTTTTGTTTTAAAACAACACACAACTTCAACTTTTTCAACACACAACTCTGCTGCTTGCTTTTCTTTAATTAGTTGCAGGAAAAATTTAATTTCTTGATCAGAAATTCAAATTTAGCATGCTAGTTATTATGTAGTTACTTAGCGAAGTTATAAGAAATTGAGGCACAAAAAAATAAATAAATTAATTAATTAAAGTAATAATAATTAATTAACTTAATTTCTGCAGTGTCAATTTTTCTTATTTTACTAACTTCTATTGTTAGGTCATACAAACCACCAAATGAAGCAATTGTACTAAAACTCATTGCTTTTCATTTTTTAAGAACAAAAATATTCAATATATATGGCTAAAGTATGATTTTTGCTTTTTATAATTCTGAAACGTGTGAGTTAGTTCTGTAACATATTTGCTGTTTTTCAATGTTACCGCTCTGACTGTTACCGATCTGACAAACTGACAAAGTTTTTTTTTTATTTCCGAGTCGATCGCACTAAACCAAAATCAAACACGTGGTTTTTTCACTTGTAACAAAGGACTATACTTATATATAAAATAATTTTTAAAATAATAAAAACTGCGCATTTTAGAGCGTGTTACCGATCTGATGACTCAAATGACACACATTTTATAAAATCACTTTAAAAATCTTACCTACAATTTTAGATGCAGAAATGCAAATTTTTAATTACAATTCGATAAAACTTTCCACCAGGTACTCAGTATCACGTGGTATAGGTGCAGGAAATGATTTTGGGAGCCTAAACATAGATCGGAAGTTATTGTTACCACTCTGACGGCGGAACTTGGGACACGCTTATTTCGCATCAGCTAGAAAATCAGAAATCGATTAAAACGAAAATGAAGTAAAATATTAACAAAGGGGTAAAAATAGAATCGTTTTTTGTGCAAGTGCGTTTTTTTAGGAAGTTAGAAAGTCCGCATGACCTGTTTGCATGATAAGCTTTGCTACTTGGGACACGTTACCGATCTGATTTTTGATGTATAAACACAATATTTTCTGATGAAAAAAAAATTTTTTTTTCTGATGTTATTAGATGAAATGAAAGAAAAACTTATCTTCTTTCTGGGGAAAATTATTTTTTTAACTAGTTATTGAAATACTGGTGAAAATTCACTTGGGACTCAAATTGGCACTTTTCTAAATATTAGCTCAGGTAACAATTTTAGAAAAACTTAATTTTTACCATGAATAAAGGTAATAAGGGATTTTTTTTTTTTTTTGAAAGCTTTTTCTAGAAATTTAAAAGATTGTCACATATCACTTTTATTCACTTGCCCCTTCAATTGAGTTTGTAAGTTAACACAATTGAACACACACTAATTGAATTTGTGTAAATCGGCGAAATTCAAATGTCATATATCACCTTTATCCATTTGCCCCTTCAATTATGTTACATAATTGCCATTGTGCATGGAAATGACAATACCAGATATAATACATGCATTTTTCTTCAGAGAATTGTCTTATAGCGTGATTATTGTTATTAGATTTTATTTTGTCTGCGAACCATTAGAATCTATTTTTAAAATAATTCTTAAGATAGACGAGGCACAGTTATTGTAACAGATGTATGATGTATTATTACGTTTTGAATATTTCTAGTTAAACGATATTTATAGAAAGAGACTATCACTTTATACTTTAGGAAATCTGAACATTCTATCTGATCAAAAATCGTTCCTCCCTCACAAAAGAAAAAAATCATTAAATTTTTGTGTATTTCCTGCAATTCAAAAAGTATGCAAATAAATTTAATTTTAGATTTAAGCCTGTTATCTCTTTTCAGATTTAAAAATACGAAAAACGTAACACCTTCGTACTTCCCTATATAATCTTTCCCTTCATCTCGCCGAAGTATTTATATTTATGAGAAATTTATAAATAAATAAATATATACATATGTACTTAAATATAATATATACATATTGTATATGCAGATAAAAAAATATATACACATATATATTTAAATATCTGCATATATATTTATTTCTATTAAAGCTGCAAAATTAAATAAGTTTCAAAATATTGTATTTTTGTTGAGTAAATCCGCGATATATTGGCGACTTTTTCACTGTCCAAGCTATTGGGTCAAGAAATCTTCGCCAAACAGGGAAGAGGTTACAAAATCATTCACGCAGATTTGAGCTCGGCCGGGGGGAGACTAATTTTCTGCTTCACCAGTCTTGGTCCGGGGAAGCCCTTTTCTCCCCCCGAGGTGCGCAACTCAGGTCTTCCCTTTCAAGACAAGCCAGAAATTGAAAGAGAAAACGGTTATTCAAAAAATGACCAACACGTGGTTCTTCGTGTCCCTCCCTTTGTTCTGAATGACACTTATCACCTGAAGGGCGTATTCACTAATCAACTTTTCGCTTCACTTGAGGGGCGAGCTCCTTGAGGGGCGAACTTTACAGCATCGCCTTCATCGCCTATTTGGCGTAACGACAATAGTTTTAAGTCCCATCGTGGTTAAAGATGGCGGACCAGTGGTATTGATTCTCAAGTTTCGACCACGGAGTGGACACTGCGGGGAGTCCCTATTGTTGGAGTTCGCACAATGGAGTTTGAGTCTAAGGGCATTTAAAAATCGTGTGAGTTGGGAAGTGGCCCTTTTTTGCTCTCCCCGTTACCGAAAATAATTTTAAAAAAAAATTCACAAATTTTGCTGTAATATCCAATTTTAGGCATTTTTCTGAAACCCCCAAGCGTTTATGGCTGATCAAGAAATGGAGCAAAATAATTCAAATTTTTTATGCGAACTTAGTGCCCCTAATAGTACCTTTTAAGTTACACCAATCACTGAAAATATTAAAAAAAAATTTTTGACATATTTTACGAAAACCATCAAAAATTAGCATTTTTCCGAAACTTCAAGGCGATTGCGGCAGATCAAGAAAATGTGCAAAAAATTTCAAATTTTTTGTGAGTGCTTTGTGCCCCCAATGGCACTTTTTCCGCATATCTCGTCATCGAAAAAAAAAATAAAAGTCATTTTCGGCCCGGTGTTTTCCCAAAAGACCGAAATCCCAAAATACCGAAAATACGATTGACATACGATTGACCAATCAGGTGTCTTCTAATGTGACGTACATGTTTCCTGACCATAAAAGGGTCGGAAGGGAGGGGCTTAGGTAGTTAAACATGCAAGACTGTTGTGAAGAGAAAATGTCCGAGCTTCAGCAGCTTGGCGCTATTTTGGCTTCTTTAGGAGGGCACCGTTCGGGGTTCGGATGGTTACCATTGAAAATTCCACGTGGTGCGGATACGCGTTGCGAAGTAGAGGTTTAGGGTTAGATGTTAAATGATGAAAGATCAAGATGAGTTACTATGATGAAAGTTTCAGACAGGGCCTTCGCCAAGGGGGGTTGTGTGGGGGCGGGGTGCAACCCAGTTATTTTGTTTTAGTTGTTTAAAAGAGGGGGAGGAAAGAAAATTATCCCATTCTTTTTTAAAATAAATATTAATAATAAATAAACAAATATTAGAGAAAAGTGACTAAAAAGTTTTTTTTTTCTGCAATTTTTTAAAAGAAAATGCAACTTTTGAATATTATTTAGGAATTTTAAATGTTCTGCAATACAATTTACTCATTTGAGGGTCGCCGTAATGCACGTTTCAAATAGTTTATTAACGAAGGCGTAGGCGTAGCGTGATCAAAAGTTTTAGAGGGGTGGGGGGTTGCACAGGTCAAAAATTTCAGAAGTGCAAGTGGAGCTTTTGACACCCTCCTCCCCCCCCAGGGTTTTTCATTTAGCTTTTTCGTGAGAGAAATATTCGTTCTTACTGTTCCGATGAATTAATTGTACGTTACGAAACAATTTCTTCTTTTTTCTCTTTTTTTTTCTTCTCAGTAGCCAGCAGTGTTTCTTTCAGGCATCTCTCCGGGGGGGGGGCACTGCCCTCCCGGAGAAAGCCAACTGCCCCCAACCCCCCGGAGGAAAACTCAGTTTGCACTAACATACAAAAATTAATTAAATTATAGCAAAAAAATCAAAAATAAGAAAGTAAATATTTAACAAATAAATATTGAAGTATTAACGAAAATTTCAAAACATACATTATTACATACAAGGGAGAGGGGCATCAAAGGTGGCCTTCAATTGCATTCTAGAATACAAATTTTAAAAAACTACCGGGAGAGAGGGGGGGGGATTTGAAGCCTTTCTTTTTCCCTTGAAGTCATTAAAAATCGCCTACAGTTTGCTTTTTCTTTTTTTTTCGGGGGGGGGGGGTGACTTCCAGGGAGAGTGCTGAGCTGCTTCAATTTTCATAATGTTATAAAAAATAGTCTACAAATGCGTTTTTAGGATGTCAATTTTAAAAATATCTGAGAAATTATTCGTAAACTCCATCCGTTTACACAACGTCGTCAAAGATATGGCTTGAAATTGCCTAATCATGACTTCAATTTTGAAAATGTTTTAGAAGAGAATATAAAATTGCATTCCTTTTCCTCTGCTATTACAAAAGATTGTCGATAATTGCATTTTTATAACTAAAATTTCAAAGCTTTCTGGGGAGGGGGGGAGGGGGCATCCGAACCTAATTCTTGTCTATATTTTTTTCAAACATGGCTTATAATTGTATTCTCTGGTATTTCAATTTTGGAAAATTCTGGGAGGAGAGTCTGTGAACCGTTCCCTTCCCTTTACGTCCAAAGTTGGTCTATTATTGGGCTTCCTGGAAAAAAATTTCGAAACTTTTAAGAGGGAAAATCTTAAACCCATCCTTTGCTCTAATGACATCAAAATAAACGAAAACTGCCTTTAAGATTTCAATTTCCAAATCTTTTCCACGGTTCTATACCACAATCTTCAATTTCGATTTCATTTTCCTGAGATTCCCTGTCAAACATTGTCCATTTCTCTAACGTCACCAGAGATAACTAACATGCGTGCTCTTCATTCATTTTAGTAATAATCGTTTTCTAATTTTAGAAGCTGGATCCACTCTTTGTTTCCCAACAAATATCTATATAACTATGTGTTAAAAAAATTGAGAGTCACCAAAACCTCATACCCCTCCCTACCTTGTCAAGTCTATTGGACCTCACAATAGACAACAGCCTTATACCATAATTCATAATGAAACAAGGCTGTAATAATGAATTATACCATAATTCACTCGGTTTTTCTATCTATTGCCCTTTTATGGGAACCACTCTATCGGCGAGCTACTGTGACCTAATAAACATCAAATCGCAAGAGTGTGCGCGTGAAATTTGAAATTCAATTCATGCGCAAAGAGGGTGCGCATGAACGGAATTCTGAAGATTTCCCTCAATTTCTTTAGGATTCTGTTCTCAAACCCCGCATCATGGGACCATGGGACCATCAGGGAGGTGTACCCTTTCCAACAAAAAAAAAATTATCAAAATCGGCCTATTCAGTAAAAAGTTATGCGTGGTCATTAGGGTGGTCCTTATTTTCGAAGGTCAAAAATATTGTGGTCTCACCCCTTAATCTGGTTCCATTTGGGGAAAAAAGGAATCATCTATAATTTTAGCTCATTTAAACAATATTTAGAGGTAGCTCAATGACACTGAACTTTCACCGAAACCTTAATTTTCACACAATTCTGAAGTTTCTTCAGTTTATTTATATATATCTATTTATATGCTTATGTTTTCTGCTTCAATGAATATTTAAGTCGACAAAAATACATCATTAAAAAATCATTAAAATTATTGTGAAGAAAGCGCTTTGATGGGCATAGAGAATGATAAATTTAAATTAAAAAAAAATTCTTCATTGAAAGAGGTGTGGCTAAAATACTTGTTTGCAATATTTTGGCAAATTTACACTCTAATAATGTTAATTTTGCAGTTTAGTTTACTATTGCTTCCAATAGTGGGTTTCAATTCAATTTACTGAAATTTATTTAACAAAATTAGATGATGACTGAAAAACATTAATCGGCGTTTCTAAAGGGCAGATTTGCAGTCAAAATGAACAAAATGGGATAGGATAATCATAAACATGACGTATAGTAAAATAGACATGTCAAAAAAAAAAAAATCTTTCTTTTAATTTTGTCCAATACTTAATTATCTGCTTTGAAAGCTTTTCTCACTGCAGGATTTCAAAAAAAAAAAACTTAGCTTACATTTTAAAAATTTGCTTTGAAAATTTCGGAGGGGGGTGCAGCCCTATCAGCCCACCCCCTGAGTACGCCACTGCCCTAAGGCGTAGGGAGTCTTAGGCCCTACTAATTTTCGAAATTTGTATTATTTGTATGTATGTTGTTTGATGTATTTTCAGCTAAAAAATATGTATAAAAATTCATTGTTAAATTAATCTGGGACATAAAGGGTTAAGGCTCAATTATTTCATTTTAGCATGAAATAACTTAAAAAACCAATTATAATTCATGTTCTAATTACCTTGGAACATTGGCACAATATTGTATGATGCAGAAAAATAAGAGGTTCCAACAAATATTTAATTCAAATTTTTGCAAGCATTTTTAATAAGCACCCGGGCAACGCCGGATAATAAGCTAGTGTGATATAAAGAAGCATAATACTAAATATCTGAAAACATTCAGTGCTCCGGGAGAGATGTGAAAGTTACAAAAATAATAATAATAATAATAATAATAATAACAATAATAAATCGGAGGGGGGAGGGTATCAGGCCCGTCTTTTCAAATTTTTGCAAGAGGGGTAGGGGCAAAGTGAGTATACTCAGTGTAAATTATTAAATACCAAAAATCAGTAAAACTACGCACACTTCTGTGTAAATACAGTGAAACTTCGATAAGTCGAAGTTGCAGGAAAAGCGAAAAAGATTCGAGTTATCGAAAATTCGGTTTCTTGAAAACGAAAACAAAACAATACAATAAAATAAAATACTGCCTCTGAAATTCATTAAATCTATATAATGAGCAAAAATTGATGGAATATTAGATTGAGCGGGGATCTTTAACATAGCGTTTATAGAATGGGGAAATAATCGGTTCCAAGTTTTTTTATTTGGGGGGGGGGGGATGACCCCTTCCCCCTAATCCCCTGAATACCGGGGCTGGGATGGAAGTATAATTACATTTCGGAGGGTAGTATGGTTGGTTTCAATCCTTTCTAGTAGTCAAAAAAGGTAAACTTCTGAGTTTAAGAGGTGATACTTTTATCCGTCCCGTTGGATATGCCACTGCTTCCATGTACAGAAGAAATATTAAAATTTCTTTGAAAGGAAGAAATCAAGAAACGATTGAAGAAATTGATATCAAGGAGAATGGAACATATGTAGCTTCAAAGGCAAGTTTCATATGGAATGACTTAATTTATATTTATCTTTCGTACATGAGCTCATTAGCTAACTTTAAATTTCTTAATGGCACATGAATTTCGTTTTTATATAAAGCATTTAAAAGAGAAAGGCGATTTTCTTTCTTTTTTGTGTGTGTGTGTGGGGGGGGGGGGGTTGAGAATTTTTTTTCCCTCACTTTTGTATGTAACCCTCGGACCCCCGGCTCAAAGTTTTCCTTTAAGCACAAATATGCGTCTAATGTGCCAGTTTTTCGAGAAAGCTTTTACATATTTGTCATTTAATGTAAATTCGCTAGCGTAGAATTTCATTATAAGTCACTGCTACTGCACGTTAAATAAATTTACATTTTCCTTATGACATAAATATTAAAAAGTTGCTTATGAATGTTGTATGGATTTCGTTTTTTGCGAAAACTTTTTTTTTTCTTTTTTCTTTATTTTATTTTCTTTATTTATTTAATTATTTTTTTTGTGGTGAGTGTGTGGGGTGGGGGGGGGAGGTTACCACAATTTACCGCCTGGGGTGACACCCTTGCTAGCTACGCCACTGCTTTAGTTAAAGGTTGTGTTTGGTTAAAATAGAAAGTTATGATACATAATGGTTTCTTATGTTCGAATATATAAATAATAATTAACGAAGTTTTAGTCCACCTTTACTGATGTGACTTTTCACCTTGTTCATGGCAATCTGTCGAACTATGGTAATGCTATTACTGACTCTAATTTTAAAAAGTACATTTGTTACACTTTTTAGACATTTATCACCAAAATGTGATGAACTATACTATTGAATCTTTTAAAGCGTTAAATAAAATAACATTCGTATCAGATTTAAAAAAAAAATAGTAATAATAAATAAAAAAAATTAAAATGCACCCGCAAAGACAAAAAGAGAATCCATCCGTAAAATTGCAACAAGAACAATTACGAATTTTTATTATTTACTAAAAAAACCTAATGGATCTAAAATATTATTAGTACACAAGCGGAAATAAATTGTCTGTTTTGTTCTTTAAAATATAGCTAGCTACAGATTTTTAATTATAATAATAAAAAAAGCACAAATTAAAACTGATATTTTCTTATTTCATAATATTTTTTAAAAAAGGGCAAAACAGATAAATATTAGTGCAATGGAAAACTATAAGAACAAAAATATCAATTTTTTTGTATCATACAATTGTAAAATTTTATTCAAAAAAATATCTGCGAGCTTCCACTGAAGCAAAACCGTACCAAGATACGAACAAGTATGAACAAAACCAGTTTTTCGTCATACTAGTTCAACATCTTTTCTCTTACCATTCCAACTGAACAAAAATGTAATAATTTCTCCCAGCAAGAGGTCAGTAAAAAGCCTGCTCATCGTCATTTCAACCGTGTACCATAGATTGGCATTTATCCGTTACTTAGGAATCGCCAAACGATTAACTTCAGATAGTGGGTAAAGATGGCGACGGTGTGACTCTTCCTTTCTGACTCCTCGGGTAGAAGGGAGGGATCTCGGTAGTTGTTTGATTGACAAGCTTATCTTTTGATCTTTTGAGATTTCGGTCATTTGGGGTATCACCTTTCGGCCCACCCTAATGTACATAGTAACTGAAGCTTTGGCACTTTGTCCAAACTCTGTTTCCTACTATCATTATTGTATATTAGAGAGTGTATTACGAATTTTTTTTTTTTTTTTTGGAAATCTAAAATTTCAAGTTGTCACTATATTCACATAGTTACCAAAAAAAAATTATTTTGAAATTGGGAAATATTTAGGTATGCCGGGATTACCTAGAAGTTTCAAGTTTTTTAGTAAAAATGATGATTTAAAAAAAAAATGTATACATTATATGTAAAGCAGAAATAATTATTTAAGTGCAAAAATGGTCTACTTAAAGAGTAATCTATCAATAAAAAATGTATTGTAGCTAAAATTTAAACTTTAGATTTCCAGAAATAGTTAGAAAAAGAATCACATTTTTGCTAGTCAGTCATATTTTTAGAATATTTACCTATCCTACAGAATAATTTTTATTATTGTACTAATAGTACAAACATTGAAGTACAGCGCTTTGAAATAGTGAGATTTTTCCACTCAAATAATTATTTTGCTTTGCACATAATTTATACATTTTTTTTAAAAAAATCTCCGGCTTTACTTAAAAATTTGAAACTTCAAGGTAATCTCGGTAGACCTAAATATTTTTCAATTTTAAAATAATTTTTTAGTAACAATTTGAATATAGTGACATTTTTTCATCAACTTGAAATTTTGAATTTACAAAAAAAAAAAAAAATTGAGACACCCTATGGGTAAATATTCTAAAAATATGAGCAAAAATGTGAGGTTTTTCATACCCATTTCTGGAAACCTAAAAGTTAAATTTTTGCTCCAGTACATTTTTTATTGACAGATTATTCTTTAAGCAGTCTATTTTTGCACTTTAATAATTATTTTTGCTTTACATATAATTTATACATTTTTGTTAAAAAATCAGCATTTTTACTATGAAACTTCAAGGTAATCCCGGCATACCTAAATCTTTTTCAAATGTGGTGAAGTAAAAGAAATGTTTAGCTGTTTTCAATGTCAAGTAAATTTTAGGTACCAAATGTGAAACAGTCCAGTATTGGCACTTGATGCCAAGTTGCTTTTTCCTTGAAATTTCCTCTTATGTTTGTATTACAGCTGCAGGGTTTTCCCATTTTTTCAAAGAACTATAACATACTTTAGTGAACTTCTAAAATAGTCCCTTTAAAGAGCTTAATTTTGAGTAATATTTCCTAATTATTTTATGCGGTACTTTATTTTCTACTTGAAGTCTTAAGACAATCACAATGTTTTTTCCCAAATAATTTCTCTTAATCACTATCATTGTTTTTTGCTTTTTGGAATAAATACTCATGAATTTACCTTACCTCTTCCTGCTGTGCCATTTTTTGATTACTTTTCAAAACTGATTATATTTTTAATTGCTGCAGGACAATTTTCTCTGTTTGAATTTGATTAAATAGTTTAATAATTGTTGATTACCCTCTCTTATGCGTTAGGCTAAAAAGTTTGCACACCTCAGCAGTCAGCATGTGCTTTTGTTCCAGTCCTAATTTTTTAATTTCAATTTTTATAGTTTTTATTTTTATGTGTTACGAATATCTTATAATTCCTAAGAAACGGGGGAAAATTCCTTGTCAAGATATAATAAGAAGGGATAAAAAAAATTGCACTTTTTACAATACTTCATTCTGAATTTCATTTTAGTATGAGCCGTACCCTGCTGTGTTAAATCAAAACTTATGTTTTCTCATTGTATTGTCTTTGTAGGGCATTATTTGGGGAATTTCCCAAGCTAAAGAATCCACTTGCAGAAAAAGTTTGGAAAAAGAGTGAAAGAAATTTTTTAGAATTTTAAAAAGACACTTGAATTTTTCTTGTGAAATAATATTTGTATCATTATTTTGTAAATAAATGTTTTTGATTTACTTTGTTTGTTTTTATTGTTTACATTAGTAGAATTGGCACTTATTTAAATGCAATCACTTGGTTTAAGTCATATGTATATATTAATGCATATATCTTTTAGTGATCATTTACTTCTAAGAACAAATATTTTCCTAATGTCTTGTTTGTAATGCGTATTGTTTGTAGTTTGTATTTTCATCCTCACTTCACATTTAAAGATTATTTTACCTTACAAGAGAATATTACCTGTCTTCCTGAATATTACTAAATCACCTAATGACAATTTTAAGTTTCCTCTCAGAACATTATGTTGATTATTTTTCAATGTAAATTGAATTTTTCAGAAAAATTGCCATCAATTTTCAAGTATAAAATAAGTGCAAGAACAAAACAGAATAATAGGAGATGTTAGGTCACAATGCTAGACTTTTTAAAGAAATTTGAACAATGTGTAGATTGCATATTTATTACTTATTCTTTCTATTTAATTTTTAGAATATATTCCTTTGTCTTGCACTCTTTTGTCTCAAATTTTATTTCCCTGTGAGTGTTTCCCATTTTAAGAGAACATATCTGCATGAAACAAAGGCGAGACATGCTGTGTGTTAGCAGTAAAGCAAATATTTTCTTGTGTGTGTAAGCATTTTTTATATATGATACAAAAATAATTTCTATAATATATGAAACAGGATATTTATTGAAATGTAATTCTTTTTCTCTGTTTTCAAAGATTTGGTTATGCTTTTTTTCATACTTTTTCTAGAATATGCATTTTTAAATGTAATTTTATGGAATAATTTTAATATACCTACTGGGGAGTTCTAATTAACTAGGTTCAGTGTTGGTCATTTTATATATAATCGAGTCTTTAAATAAAACTTACTGCCATAAATTAGCACATTATACTTGTAAGTCCTCGTGAAAATTATATTTAATGATATTGTGATACATTATTTCAAAATAAATAAATCTTAATGCACCTATTAATTTAGGCAGTGACTATAAAAAAGTAACTTTCACAAGCTAATATTAGTTTACACTCAGTGACTCTAGAAACTGAATATAACCTTCGAGCCATAATGTAAATATACGATCACTGTCCGTAGATAGTGAATGTAACTTTTATACGGGCATAATGTAAATCAACAGTCACTGCTCGTAAAAAATTATTATAACTTTTACGGGCATAATGTAAATTAACGGTGACTGCTCGTAAAAAATTATTATAACTTTTACGGGCATAATGTAAATTAACGGTGACTGCTCGTAAAAAATTATTAAAACTTTTAAGGGCATAATGTAAATTAACGGTGACTGCTCGTAAAAATGAATATAACTTTAACGGGCATATTGTAAATTAACGGCACACAGCCGTTATTTTACGGAAGAAAAAGTAACGGGCAAGCATATTATTTTGACGGCCATACGAGTTTACGGGCAGAATATTATTTTAACGGCCAGTGACCGGACCCTTTTTTGCCGGTCTTTGGCCGTAATCTTACGCTGAGATTTTTAACAGTGTGCGCTTTCCGACAAAAAGCAGGTTGAGATTCTCTTTTTTGTTTTATTAAAGGATGGATTGATTTCTACTAAAAACCCTTAAAGCGAAAAGCAGTAGCAATTTTCAATATCGAAGAAGTCGGACTTACAGTGGCGGCGCTAGCTATGGGGCAGGGGGGCAATTGCCCCCTGTCGGAAACGTCTTGCCCCCCCATCGGGGAAAATTTCAAACTTCGTCGGGAAAAATTTTCCGACGATCAAATTTTCCGACAGAAATCTAAGTGCCGATAACTTTTCTGATTCCGACAGATCAGTAAAATTATTGCAATAAAAATCATTCAACTGAAAAAACTTTATTTTTTCTTAAGATATTCTCATTATTTGACATCATTCTCTTTTGAATGAACGTAAGTTCTGCTGGCGAAAGTTATTTTTGTTCAAGTGGGAAAGGAAAATTTTCCCTTTTCTTTTTCTAACCAGAGGTCCGCACCCGCAAATCGCCAGCAGGGTGGCAAGTCATTGTCACTTTTGAGAATCTGAGCTAGACACGTGTTTTAGAATCGGGGAGGGGACGTAAGACCCGAGGGGCTGACTATCTCCAGGGATCTCCCTCAGGACTCCGGAATTGCGAATTGCATCCAGGGTTGGGGGAAATGCATCGCCAATCACTATTGTATGATGTGCATCGTCAGACAGTTTTAATTAGTGTAACAGGTGGTCGTCGGTCGAGGGGGGGGGGTGATTTTTGGCGGGAGCTCCAAGGCTTCGGCTTCAGAAAAATAGAAAGAGCAGTTTGCGAAAGAAAGACGTTTTCGTCGAAAGAATTTTTTTCCTGTCGTTCGTATCCGCTGGACTTTCTCTCCATAATCAGGCTTTTTGGGTATGGATCTCCTGTTGTCCTTGAACCTTATGATAGAGGTAGACTGAAACGTTTTCCTTCATCAACAAGGTAACAAACAGAAATTATTTTGGTTTGCTTTTAATTTTTTTTTTCATTAAAATGCATGAGTTTGTTTTAAAATACATGTCAATAAATGGGAAGAATATATCTACAAATCGTAGCAAACGCTTTAATTAACTGTCGCATTATGAGATTACCGTTATATGATTTTTCCATTAATCTATTAAATAATAGTAGCAGGATGTAACTGCTGTTGGTTGTTTGTAATGCTTTTATAACATTTGATCAAAAAGAAAAAAATAATTGCACCTACATTAATTTTAAATGTTTTACCGTGCATACAAAAAAAAAAAAAAAAATAGTTTTCTTGCACTTTAGAAAACATTTTTTCTTTTCTTTGGTTCGAATTTCAAGCAAATAGGTAAACAAATGGAATCACACTGTTGTGCAATTTTTTAACACAAGGCCGTTCTCCCGATCCCCTGCCAGTTTTCCAGGTAAGGAGTCGTCAATCTCATTTTGCAATGTAAAAAAAGAGAAAAACCTTCCCAGTGTTAAAAAATAAATAAAATGTATAGAAAGACATGAATTAAGATGAGAAAATTTTTTTTCTGTGAAATTTAGATAGGAAATGTGCTCTTTAAATCTTTGTTAAGGATTTCCTATTATCTAACTTCTAATTAAAGAAATATTATTTTCGAATATTTTTTAACCGAAAGGAAAAGTAACATCATAGAAACCTTTGCGAGCAGCAGTTGAAATAAATAAATAATAACAATATAAAAATCGCTATTGCTTCATTGGGGCAGCTGACCAGGGCCATCACCGAGAGCCAATCTGAGCGATTTTTCATTAGTTAGGTCACCAGGCCGCCTCCCCTTTTAAACTTACACTACTCTAATATTCCGTTCATAGAAACATATCAATTACTTGCTGACAAGGGTTGACTTCTCGTTTCTCTTAATGGGGAAAAATCAAGAAATAGGAAATTTTAAAATTACTCCTCCCCCCCCCCCCCACCCAAGAAACAACAACAACCTATAAAGCCAACTAGATTTTCAAAAACGTTGTCGAAAAAAGCATATAAAATTTTTGTTTTTGGGACAAGTTTAAATAATTTCCGGGAGACAGTCTCTGTCCCACAACCCTTACCCTATCGTCGTCAAAGGCCCCCAATAATTACGTTTTTAGGAGTTAAGCTTAAGAATATTTCGGGGAAGAGTCCCGAACCAAACGATGCCCCTGTACTTTCTTTTTTTTAAATACGAAGCCACTTTATTTCTCAAAAATAGAAACTGTAAACAAGAGGTTCTGTTTAAAAATTGTACTACACGTGGTCCCTCTCCAATTAAGAAATCTGCAATAAAACTCTGCTACTTAATCAAAAATTGCCAACAAATGGGATTTTTAGACTTAAAACTGAAAAAAAAAACATATATACACTGAAGTGACAAAAGTCATGGGATACCTCTTAATATCGTGTCGGCCCTCCTTTTGCCCGGCGAAGTGCAACAACTCGACGTGGCATGGACTCAACAAGTCGTTGGAAGTCTTCTGCAGGAATATTGAGCCATGCTGTCTCGATAGACGTCCATAATTGTGAAAGCGTTGATGGGGCAGGATTTTGGGCACGAACAGACCTCTCGATGGTGTCCCATAAATGCTCAATGGGATTCATGTCGGGCGATCTAGGTGGCCAAATCATTCGTTGGAATTGTCCAGAATTTTCTTCAAACCAATTGCGAACAGTTGTGGCCCGGTGACATGGCGCATTGTCATCCATAAAAAACCCATCGTTGTTTGGGTACATGAAGTCCATGAATGGCTGCAAGTGATCTCCAAGTAGCTGCACATAAGCATTTCCAGTCAATGTTCGGTCCAGTCGCACTAGAGGACCAAGTCCATGCCATGAAAAAACAGCCCACACCATTACGGAGCCACCACCAGCTTGAACAGTGCCTTGCTGACAGTTTGGGTCCATGGCTTCGTGGGGTCTGCGCCACACTCGAACCCTACCATCGGCTCTTACCAGCTGAAATCGTGACTCATCGGACCAGGCCACGGTTTTCCATTCATCTAGGGACCAACCGATATGCTCACGTGCCCACGAGAGTCGCTGCAAGCGATGTCGTTCTGTCAGTAAAGGCACTCGAGTCGGTCTTCTGCTGGAATAGCCCAAGAAATCCAAATTTCTCCGCACAGTTCTAGCAGACACGTCCATTGTACGTCCCACATTGATTTCTACGGTGATTTGACGCAGTGTTGCTTGTCTGTTAGAATTTACGACTCTTTGCAGACGTCGCCGGTCTCGATCTTTAAGTGCAGGCGGTCGACCACTGCGCTGTCCATGGTGGGATGTTATGCCTGAAATTTCATACTCTCGGCACACTCTTGACACAGTGGATCTGGGAATGTTGAATTCTCTAACGATTTCCGAAATGGCATGACCCATGCGTCTAGCTCCAACTAACATTCCGCGTTCAAAGTCTGTTAATTCACGTCGTGCGGTCATCATCACGTTAAAACCTCTTCACATGAATAACTTGAACAGAAATGAAAGCTCTGTAAAAGCACTGCGCATTTATACCTGTTCTATGCGATGCTACTGCCATCTGAAAATTTGCATATTGCTATCCCATGACTTTTGTCACTTCAGTGTATATTCAGTGTATTGCACCATTGCCACTGTACATAATTAAAGATTGTCTAAAAAAGCGTTTTTAGGACTTGAATTTCAAAAAAGTCACGAGGAGAGTCTCTCTGAGCAATATCCTCCGACATCCACGATAATTTCCTGAAAACAATTCTTTATTTTGGGGTTTAAATTTCGAAAAATTTTCAGGGGAGTGCTCCTACCCCAATCATTCAAACTCGTTTAAAGTACTATTTTTAAACCTCAATTTCAAATTTTTCGCAGGAGAGTCACCGAAACTAAACTTTTTTTCTAACGCTATCAAATATACTTATAATAGCTATTTTTTTACTTCGACTTCAAAAATTTTACGATGGAGAGTCCCGAACCCCATCCCTTCAATTAAAATTAACTGCATATTATAAGAAACTTAATTTTCGTGACTAAATTTTTAAATTATACCTGTGCCCCCCTGTCGGGCAAGCTTGCCCCCCTGTCGGGCATTTCCTAGCGCCACCTCTGCGGACTTACAGTTCGACTCTCCCGAAAGCTAGTGCCGTCGTGTAATATAATGACGCGAGGAAATACCCTGGAATTTTTGTAGTATAGCTGTACGAAGTAAACGAAATTAAATTGATATTAGTAGAGCGGCCGTTACTTCAGTCCGGTTTGTTCGGTCATCAACCGCGGCGGTTGCTATCATATATAGCCTTTTGGGTAATCTTGTGAAGCCAGGCCACCTCGGTGAAGATAAAAAACATATCATGTGCGATATCAAAAAGGTGTTTAATGCTAAAGAGCATGTTATGAAGCACTTAAGAGCCAAGAGAGTTCCAATATAGCAAGAAGTAACTTGACTGCAATTTTTATAGAAAGCGGGAACCACAACACTCTAACACTTAGTCACGATGAGAACACTGGTAGCTTTCGGAAAAGCATCATCAAAGAAAGACCGTAACAGAAGAGCGTAGATATCACTACCTTACTCACTATACACCAGAAGAAGAAGACAACAAAGGAAAAACTGGCAGAGCAATGTGAAATAGGATTATGTGACTGGTTGGCAGCCAGTACCTTTGGTTGGCTGCTTCACAAGATACAATGAAAAATATATTAAACTTTTTTAATACTGGTGACTGTGCTTAGCACGATACAAGGGAAAAAGAGTCAAGATCGCTGAAGCTCCATTCTTAAAGCCATATTGCCAATATTTTCTTGCAACAAAACACAAAATGCTTGTACTACCACAAGGAAAGCCAGTAAAAAGAAGTCAAACAGTTAGCCTCACATCATGATGCGAAAGAGTCAAGATCGCTGAAGCTCCATTCTTAAAGCCATATTGCCAATATTTCCTTGCAACAAAACACAAAATGCTTGTACTACCACAAGGAAAGCCAGTAAAAAGAAGTCAAACAGTCAGCCTCACATCATGATGCGAAAACTTTTAGTTCATTCCTCTGACGTGGAAGAGCTCTTTCAGTATGAACCATCTGAAAACTGTTCATTGTTAAATGAACAAGAGTTTATGTTAAGATTACAAATAGGTGCATTGTAAAAAGAGCTAGAAAAATCTTATGGCAACATAAGAGAAGAAACCTTGTCTGATGAAAAGTCCTGTTATATAGTGAACTTTTTTGTACGAAAGGCTATGACAAATAAAAACAAACCCTTGACGAAGTAATAACTGTTTTTTTTTATTATTATTATTTAATTCATATATTGGGAGTATCACAAAGAGCTGTGGAGGAGTCTATAATATTTTTTACAATTAGAGCAAATTTTCCCCTAAAGAGTCCGAAAGCGTAGAAACAAGGTAGCAGTATTTTTATACATGTCATTAAAATCTCTCAAGATGCTACTCTGCCTATCCTAATCAACAACTTTTGGGCATCATCAGGAAACAAACTGATCTTACAACGTGGAAAGACCTGGACATAATAAATTGCTTGACAGCAGAGGAAGCAGACTTCGAGAATAATGGTGTTAGCTTTATTTCCGAGGTATACTCTTATTCAGCGATTTGGTGTTTAGGAACTTTAGAGGTACACTGGAGTTATGGATTCTACGAGACTTTTGTCTGCTCATAATACTCACCGAAACAAAGATGAAAACCTACCAACCATCCACGCACTATCTGGATCAAATTACTGGAGTACATTTTACACTAAAAAAACAGCTCTTCATTATGTTTTTATGAAATATTTGGAGAAATTTGGTATATCATCCGACTGGAATACGTAGAACAAATTCGTGAATCAGCAAAAGAATACGTAGTGCAGGTAATACGAAAAGGGTCATTCTGTAAATTTTTAGATGAACTAAGAATTATAGCTGTATACTCATGTGAAGAATATTGACTTTGAGAATTTGCCACCTTCTAGTGCAACGAGTGCCACGCACCATTGATTGAGATAATATTTTTGCACATTGTACCTTTAGCACTACAGGATAGTAAAGGCGGTTCTTCGAATGTGTTTTTAGAGTAGAAAAATCATCATCAACAACAAAATCGGAACTGTGAAAAAGAGATCAAGTAATTCTCCTTAACTGCTACAACATGTCGGAATTTTCGTATTTTTTCTCATTCATATCTATTTTAAATAAATTTAAATTTTCGTTGCTGTCGCTTGGACAGCAGGACGTTTTACTGATTTGTAATACAGTTGTATCTTTTGGCATGCAAGCAGAGGAAAATTAGCAGTTTCTCGCACAAATAAAAGGGTTAATACCATTTTTTATGCTTAAGTCATTGTAGTTGAAAATAAAAATAAATAAAAAAATTGATTTTCAATTTTATTTTTCGAGTAAATTTCTAACAGTGCAGCTTAAAGACAAGTAAGCATCAGACAAATTAGTAAAAAAATTGCAATTTTCATGTTAATCGGTCAAGTATCAGCATAGATATGAGCAATCAGGGGCGGCCCTAGCACCGGACATTCCGGACCCCTGTTCGGGGCGGCATATTTTAGGGGCGGCATTTGGACTCGAATATGATTGGGATAAAATAAAGTTATATTTGGGGGGCTAAAATAAAGTTTCCTTCAAGGAAAGAAAAGTATGAACGAATTTTACAAACATAATTCTTTTTGTATTTCGGAATTGAGAAAGGTATGAATGTAGCGATGTATAAGCGTGTTAATTAAATGTATCCCCTTCAACGCAACACTTTTGGTTGTTTCAACATAGCCTATTAAAATAAACGAATCACCGATTTAAAAGAACCACAAGCGCAAGCAATTTTTACTTTGATTGATTTTAATTTGCAAAAGAAATTATAACTTTCAAAAGATATTGTTTGCCTATTTTTCTCCTGTTATTTTTGTAGTCTTAGTTACCCCCAAAATGCAGCATTTTATGTTCTATTTTTCAAAAATTTCCTCTGGGGAGAAACCCCGAACCCCCACAAATTGCGGATATTCTCCACTTCATAAAAAATAGTCACTGCTTGACTTTAATCATACCCATTTTGTTTTAGTCAAGGGTGAATAAAACAAAAAAAAAAGAATAAAGGCAGCACGAAGTTTAAAAAACGAGAGGTAAAAAAAAAAAAAAAAAAGACACGAGGTTCTGTATCAGCGAAAAAAAAAAGTGACAAAAATGGCCTGTACTGCCTACAACAACGTTTTCCAACTACAAAAGGGCCCAATATCTAAAATAGCTTAGGGCGCCATCGCCATTCGGTCGAAATCCGACCCTGAATACAAGATTTTGTTTTGCCACGCTGTTTTTAATTCCCAACATCTATTTATTGGGTTGGACATTTTTTAGCAATTTATTACTTTTCAAACTTTAATCGTGGAAAAGGGCCGCATTTTGTATTTTTGTCCGGGGCGGCAAAACTGCTAGGGCCGTCCTTGTGAGCATTTAGAATTTCGAGCGGCGGCCATCTTTGATGACGTCTTAAACGGAAAATTTAAAAGGAGGCTGGTGTCCACCCGAGTCTAAAATTCTTTCTAGGACACGTACTAAACATTTTTGAAAAGAAATTCTCAATTTTTAAATTTCCTGCAGAAGTGCTGGGCATTTTTTAGCATTTATGAGAGCTAAAATGGCAACCATCTTTGATGACGTCATAGCAAAAAAATACACCAGGTGGCGGATGTCCACCCGAGTCCAAAATACTTCCTAGGGCACCTGTTAAACATTTTTGAAAAAAAATTCCCTATACTCAAACATTCCTACAGAAGTGCTGTCAGATCCCGAACTAGTAGTTTTCCCCTGCCGATCGTGTGGTCAAAGTTGTGGAAATCCGCTAGAGGGCAGTGCGGTCTGCTGTCAGACTGGTTTTCTCGGAGTTTAATATTAGTAGGTGCGGGATTTCGCTTTAATTTCGTTCTGTGTTGATGTTGTTTCACCGCAATTTTCGAAAATTTTACGAAGGAGCTTTGTCATGTTTTAATGAAGACTTTGAAATTTCAGATCCAGAGATAATTTGCTTCATTTAATTTCAGAGCAGGGTCCAAAAGTGAATACGAAATATGCAAAGAAAACTTTTCCCGTTTCAAAGCTCCCGAAGATGAGGGAAAACTTACAAAATGAAACTCTTTTGCACCCTTACAAAATTTAAATCGTGTTGTCGGCGCCTACACCCCCCCCCCCCTTGCTTCATCACTCTTCCTACAATAAATTGCTAGAATATCGAGATGACCGATAGCTTTTCTATACAGCGGATCAAATGTGCGGACATAGCCATGGATGCTAATGCAGACCCCCCCCCCCCATTTGCGGTGTTATGGAGCTTACTAAAAATGCTACCAGCGTTTTTTTTTTTTTTTTGCATAAAATGGAACATTTTATGTATTGAAAATAAAAAAGTTAGTGATGTAGTCTGCACCATGTCCCTATCCCCATCGGCATCCATTCTTTAGTTTTAGCTGCAATAAATCGATGGAAAATATAGATGATGGCTTTCCTTTACTGCAGATGCTTGTATTAAGGTAAGCGCCATCATTCAGGGCCCGAATGATTGCAAGATCTTCTCGGTTTGGTTTGCCCTGTATGACGTACGTGTTTATTTAAAATTAAAAAAAAAAAAAAAAAAACATAAAGAATTACATGGAGTAGGTTACATAATTTTGAATAGTCTTGGATATATAAATTAACATAGAATAAAAATGAAAACAAACAAGGGAATAAACGATGGGAACAAGGTAGTAAGGAAGTCCAGGCCCTATGGTAAATCTGGAAAAAAAAGGTGCTTGTTTTTGAAAAGAAATTCAATTAGGGATAATGCGTTTTTGTAGGCCTTCTTGTCGACTAAAAGAAAACTTTTCCATTGTGCTCTTAGATTGGTAGAAAGCACTAGATGAAACGCCGACGTGAACCTGCAGTGGAAGAAGAAGTGTTCAAAGTCCCCAAATTCACCACAAATGCAGTTGGGAGAGCTGAGGAGAGTTCGTTTGTAGAAGTAGGAATGAGTGAGACCATGGTTGGTGATTAATTGGTTTATGGAAGAACTATGGAGTCTGGAGAAGGATACCGTCTTGAAAATGTCATGGGTCCAGCGACCTTTGGTTGAAAGGTCCCAGTAAGATTGCCAGTCTTGGAGTAGAAAAGCATTTAAGTCTTTTCTGAGTTGGCCAATTGGGAACGAAATTATGAGATTGACGGTAGATTTTGTTGCTTCCTTGGCAATTTGATCTGCAAAATCATTTCCTGTATTATTGGAGTGGCCCTTTATCCATGAAATGGTGACTATGTGGCGGAGATTAATAAGCTTAGATTGGAGTTGGAAAATTGAAGGGGAAATGGGTTCATGGTTGAGGAAGGGCTTTGATCGCAGATAAGCTATCAGACCTGATGTGGAATTTATGGTTAGCTAAATTATTTTCAACGTATATAACTTGGATCCAATCAATAGCAAGATGGATAGCTTGGATTTCGGCCTGAAAAACTGAGTTGTTGGGGCGAAGAGTCTTGGAGTTAGAAAATAAAACGTCCGTTTCCTTTAAGGCGACGAAAGCACACGCTGTACCGGCATCGGTTTTAGAGCCGTCTGTATAAATATTGATAGTACGATCATCATTTGATTCTGTGATAGTGAGAGGCAGGATGAATTGGTGAAAATTGGTGTTATAGCTATGTTGGTACCTAGAAGTAAATTCGTAATCTTCGGCTTGAAGGATGTGGTCGTTGATCTCTGAGTTAATGCGGAGTTTTTTAGTTTTGTAAGCGATAGCAGAGTACTTCAATTGGATATGGAGAGGAGGTATACCGGTAAGAATATTAAGCACGTCTGTTGAGACAGTTCGGAAGCACTTAGAAATTTTAAGGAGAAAGGGCCTTTGCATTGAAGATAGTAGCTTGTAGGAAGATTTAGGAATGTTGTCAAACCAGATACCACTTGCATAGTCAATTATCTTTAAGATGACATTTTGGTATAAAAGTTTTAAGATGCTTGAAGAAAGGTATCCTTGAAGATTCGAAATTCGACAGAACTTTTGCAGTGCGGAATGGATCTTAGTCCGCAGGTGATAGAGATGCTGGATGAAGTTGAGATTATAATCAAAAACAACGCCCAGGTATTTGAGAGAGTCTTTGAATCGAATAGAGTGTTCGCCAATCTTGATTGTGGGAGCCCTTTTAAGTCTGATGGAATGGTTATATTTAATGTGGTAAGAGTTGGTTTGTTTGCCGAAAAGAAGGGCTGAGGTCTTGGAGTGTGCTATTGAGAGATTAAGTTTAGAAATCCAAGTATTGAAAAGGTTGAAGGAAAATTTCACAGTGTCTTCGAAACATTTTCTGGTGCTTCCAGAGATGAGGAACGCAATGTCATCTGCGTATGCCTGGACATAAACATTGTGAGGAAACTGGTAGTTCAGGAGAATGTTCGTTAAAATGTTCCATAATAATGGGCTAAGACAGGATCCTTGGGGACATCCTTTCAGAAGGGTATAAGAAGCAGTGTGTCCTGGTGTCCATACTTTAAAATTCCTATTAGTAATAGATTGAAAAATAAGAGAAGTAAAGGTTGGATCAATGTCATATTTTAGAAATTCTTCAAACAGAGTGTGGTATTCAATGGAGTTAAATGCACCAGTGATATCAAAGGTGATAAAGGCAACATAATTACCGTCGGCTCTGAGTTCAGTAATTTTGTCCTTGATGCGCTGCAGTGCGTCTGTAGTGGATTTCCCTTTCACAAATCCGTATTGTTTCGTGGAGAATCTTGGATTGTTTAAGATACCACTATAAATATTCTGTACGATAATCTTTTCCAATATTTTCCCAAAGCAATTAATCAGAGAAATTGGCCTATAGTTAGTTGCATCAGAAAGATCTTTGCCATCTTTAGGAATAAAAACAATCATAGAATTGTTGAAAATGGGAGGGAATAGTTTAAATTTGAGACACGAGTTGAAGATACTAAGGATGAGATCCGGAAAATTATAATAAAGGAAACGAATGATGTTGAAGTCAATACCATCAGGTCCTGCAGCTTTCTTCGTTGGAAACGAGTGGATAATTTTAGAAAGTTGAATGGGGTGGATGTTAGGCGCTTGAGTGTTGTATTCGTTGTTGCTGGATGAGGAAGGAAATTCAAGAGGGTTAGGAGTATCCGTTTTGACGCAGAAATTACTTTTGACGATATTGTCGATATTGTCAAAGGACGACAGGAAGTTACGCGTTGTAATACGGTTAAATCTGGTACGAAGGCCTTTGAAGGCAATTCTGAATGGCATACTATAGGGAGCAGTGCAGTTAGCGCAAAACGTCTTCCATGCTTCTAGTTTTGCGTTGACAATATTCTTTCTGTACAGGGCGTTTTCCTTTTTAATTTTGATAAACAGTTCCAGCTTTTCGGGATCATGAGCTCTGTTGTACAGCCTTCGAAGGGCTTTAATCTTTGATTTCTGAGTCTTCAGCTCATTGTTCCACCAGTGAAGTTTCAGGTTGTTGGTTTTAATAGTGATGTTCTTAAAACATTTACTCATTGAAGATTGAATTTGTGAGATAAATGCGGAAAGGTAGCTGTTGAAGGAGGCTTTGTCGTGAACAGCGTGGAAAGGGTGAATATTTAACCACTGATGAATGAGGAAGCCGAATTTTTGGTAATGACCATGGGCTGTTTTGAATCGGTTGTAAGGGCTAGTGGGAAGATTGAAGTCGAATCTTGTTCTGATGTAACGGTGGTCACTTTGAGAGTCCTCAGATAAAATGTCCCAATTGGAAATATCTTGGAGTAGAGTAGAGGAGCAGCAAGTAAGATCTGGAAAACCTTTTCTGGTCTCGTCGTAGGAAAGGAAGGTAGGAACTTTGTTGTCGGTATTAAGGATATTCATAGAGTATTTCGTGAAAACTTCATAGAGTAAGCGGCCACGGGAGTCTGTCAAATTACTTCCCCACACTGTATTTTTACCGTTGAAATCGCCACCTATGAAAACCTTATGATGACAGTAAGTGCGGAGGAAGTTCTCCAAAAGTAAAATGGCAGGGTTGGGGTCCTCGGATGGAGAGATGTACATAGAGATAAAGATAATATCACCCTTTTCGGTGCTTATAGAAAGAGCAATGAAATTTTGCTCAGCGACAATAACTGTAGGGAAAATGTTCTTGTTCGTAATGAAAATAACTGCTTTATTATTGAGCGAACAGAAGGAACTCCACTGAATCTTGAAGGGAATTATACCATTAGTCACGTATGGTTCTTGGCAAAGGACGAGATCGAATGGACAAAGAGTGTAGAATTCTTGAAGCTGGAGAAGAGCCGGACGGGAATGGGCAAGATTGATTTGGATACAGGATAAAGCGGTGGAAAGAGTAGGATTACTCACAGTTGATGTGCCTGATATATTTTTCAACAAAGGAAGCAAAGACTGGACATTTTGTATCGTAAGCTGGGTGGTCATAGACCATTTTCTTGGCATTGAAGCAGTTAACGCAGGAAAGATGGGAGGAAGAACAGTCACTAGAATTGTGATGCAATCCACAATGAGCACATGAAGGCTTGAGTTCTTTGCATTGCTGGTAAGAGTGACCAAAGCGTTGACAAAATGTGCATCTTTTGACGCCATATGTTTCACGGATCTTGTAGGTTTCAAAACCATTCTGTAAGAACTCGCACTGCATGAGATGGTTGAAAATACTCGCTTCACAGGCAAGAATGTAGTTAATTCGGTTGTAGTTACAATGTTGTTTTGCAATAATTTTATAGGAAGCGTCTCCAATGAAGTCTTGAAAGACAAGGTGCGAAAGGTCATCTTCCGTCAAAGAGTCAGGTACACCTCTGATGATGACACGAGGGGAGGTACTTTTTGGATTTTTGGTCCTGATTTTGGACTTTATCTCCGGTATCTCATGAAGTAAATTTTCGAGCCTTAACTTGTCCTCCAGTGAATTAAAATCGATGGCTAGACCACCATGTCTGATATGCCTAGATGAAGAAATGGGGATGTTGTGTCTCCTTGGATCAAGGCGTTGATGAAGAAACGATTTAAGTTTAAAAGAACTCGAAACTGAATCTGCTGGGTATATTAAAAGCGTGTGCTTCTTTTTATGAATCTTTGCACTATCGGCATAGCAATCTTTGTCTTCGTTTTCGCAAATAATATCTTCTGCCAGTTCGTAAACGGATGATTGTTCATCAGAGAAGGAAGAACTCATCTCTGCCGCATGAGAGTCGGGGGAATGATCTCGGTTGATAGTATGCGAATTAACTAGACCATTCATTGATTCTTTGTTGGATTCAGGGAACTTTTGCCTTTCAATTAGTTCATCAATAATACCTGAGGTGATTTTTCTAAGTTCAGGGTTGAAGAGAAAAATATCACTGTTTTTTCCTTTGGCATTAACAAAAAGTTTCAGGAAATAAAGTAGTTGGCTGGATGAATGCGAAATAGATGGAAACAGTGCTTCTTTGGGCAACTTGCAATTGAGAAGATCCGACATGGGAGTGTCAGTGAAGGAGTGACCTTTTGGGGCAAAGGGTTCCTTTTCAGAGCACGATTCCGAGTAAAAGGAAGTAAGTGGAGGAGTATGAACCTGACCTGAGATTTTGTTTGTGGATTCGATGTGAGAGGGAGGAGAAGTTTTTCTTGTATTGACTTTTCCTAAAGAGGTAAGATTACTAGCAAAAATTTGAGTACCTTGTTGAGAATGGAGAATTCTTTTGGATTTCCGGGTAGTGGGTTCGGATGAGGTCGTCTTATGACTCTTAACTGAAGACGAATGAGAAGGAGCCATTTCGGAGTTTAAAAGTTAGATGAAAGTCATGAAGATCCTCAGAACTAACAAATGAAAATGGTGGGCAGGCTTGAGTTTTGCTTTGCTTCGGAGACTTGAAAATCACAAATGCACTTTGTTCTGCTTCGTCATGGAAGTTCGCCTTGTGGCACTCTCAATCAACCCAATACTATGGTATTAAGATTTTAAAAATATCCTCTTATTTGCTGTAACTTTAAAAGATAACTTTTCATTTACAGAAGAAGGAAATGTGAACTTTAATGTGGCAAAAGACCAAATGAACCTTGGAGGAAGAAGGTCACAAGACCGTAATTAATATTAAAGTTCTATAATTGTAGACCCTCAACTTCAGAAAAACGAAAAACGATCCACGCGAGTTCTTGATGTAGGCGAGAAGCAGGTAGGGTCTGCGAACGGCGCAAAAACAGTGAAATGCTGAACCCTTGATTCGGCGAATCCACGAGATAGGCGTGTCGATGGGTGGTCCGAGAGAGGCACAGAAGTGTAGAGAAAACGGCGGAAACCTCAAGCAGTAGCAGACAAAGAAGTCAGACGAGTCTTTGCGCGTGCGCAGATAAAGGAGTTTCAGTCAATGACATTCCAAGTCATTGGGGGTCTGTGGAAAAATGCACTTAAAGACGGTCCCCGGAAACCGGAGCAGGACAGGAATGCCGCGACGGTCCTGACCTCTTACGAGAGCGTGGGATAACTAATTTTGCAGAATTTCGAAAATCCATATCTTCAAAACTAATGATAGCACAAAGTTGAAACGTTGATGGGAAGAAGATTGAGTAGATTCCTATCTTTAGATGTAAGTTCGAAGAGAAAGTGAGCAACGGTTCAAAAGTTATAAGGTTATGAAGTTCTCCAATGTGTTAACATGGGAAGTTAGTAAGGGAGAAAACTCCAAAAATGCAGAAAATGAAAAAACTCATAAAATACGAACCACTGGACCAAAATCGAAATATCCGGCATCAAAATCTTCGTCTATGCGAGCACTTTTAGAAAATATAACATCTGTTGTTCTATGCGGTGTAATACTGGTAACGAGTAACAATCATAGCGGAGCTAGTTCAAAGTCCGTCTGTATCCTCGAGAATTCGTGTACGGGTGCTTGTATTAAGGATCGACCGATGGCGATTGTTAACCGATTGTTCAAAGACGGCCGATGGAAGATGTACCGATGCATCGGACACATTAGCATTGGCCGCCGATGCCGATGGCAGATGGTAATGGCCGATGGCAAAAAAGAAAAAAAAAAGATTATCAGAGATTCGAAGAATTATTGATTCATTTCATTCTACTTCCTTTCAAAGAAACAAAAGAATTGTAATCATTAAAGCCTTCAATGATGAAAAAAATCCAAAGATCTCCCCCCCCTTCTTCGCTCCCCCTTCTCAACAAAGATCGCTCGATTACTCGTTTGGCATTGAGTATCTCTTGGCAAAATTAAATTCCTAGTGAAGTTTCGCATCGAATCGAGCTCAGGTGCCTCCATTTTTTAGGGGAAGCTGAGCTTTAAAATGCTCTTGGTATTGGCATTCCGCCGATAGTGGTGCCTAATGAACGAATGGATGCCGGTTTTCGAGGAATGCACTAGGTCTGCAATATGGTTAGTTGCCAAAGCAGCTGTTGGAAGCAACAACAACAACAATGAAAATAATTATAATTTTATTTATTTATTTATTTATTTTTGTATTTTATTTTATTTTTAAATTAAAAAAAAACATCTGCCAAGCATCGGCTTTTGGTGTTTTTCACGGCCGATGGGCCGATTATTTTTTATAATCAACATTGGCCGCCGATGCCGATGGAAAAAACATTGCACCATCGGCGCCGATGCATCGGTCGAACCTTAGCTAATATGCATTACTGC
The DNA here is from genome assembly GCA_038373865.1 of Uloborus plumipes. Taxonomy (NCBI): domain Eukaryota; kingdom Metazoa; phylum Arthropoda; class Arachnida; order Araneae; family Uloboridae; genus Uloborus; species Uloborus plumipes. The sequence goes on from JAXGGA010011377.1 coordinate 29,232, forward strand.
AGATGGTTAAGCTATGGGTGCCTCCAAGCATAGGCGGCTCGTACAGGGAGGCGACTGCCCTCTCACTTTCCAGAGATAATAATCGACTGCAAAATAATTATCGATATATTTTACGAATATTAAAAAAAAAAAAAATCCAAGAAATGGACCTTCTTCGTGTTATTGCGTAATCATGTTATTGCGCTGCAATCGACTGCTGGTCTTGATCGAAAAAGAGCGCTCACTTTTTTTTTTTTTTATCAATACCAGTAGTCGAGCAAACCCCTAGTCTAGTACTCCCAAAGAGATCGATTCACTTGGAGGACTTTGTGACCACGAACTTTTTTGTTAACGTCCTCCAGTAACCATTAGTGAAGACGGTGGATCTTTGCTTGGTTGGAATCGAACCCGGGATCCACCGTTTAAGAGTCTGATGCTTTACCGTTCGTGCCACTACGGCCCCAGCTTTTCCATACTGCAGATCCTAATAAACAGAGGGTTTACCTAAGTGTACCCCCTACCCCCAAGAGTGATAGGCACCCCCCCCTTTTTATTTTTACAGATCACCCCAGAAAAATGCCGCCTTTCGAAATAAAATCTCATCAAAACATCTTTTCTGAAAATATAAGTACCGTAATATCCTCTACGAAAGTGTAACAATTTGTTTTGTTGTGGTGACTATGATTAACCTATTTAAATTATTCAAAATTTACTGCTAATTCAACCCATTTATGTGGTATGAGCAACTATGTGTTTATGTGCTATTGTAAAATAAAAATTTTGTTTAATGCCGAGCAACATTTTTAATGCCATCAGACTTCTACAGACGAACGAGCTTTCAAGTTATACCTAAGTTGATGCTTAGATTTTAAAAAAATCATTTCAATATTTTTTTTTCTAAAACCTTTTCCAAGGAAAATATTTCTCTCCTTCCTCACATAAGAATCAAAATCGAAGTATTCTTCTTTTTCTTTTTTTACTCGTAAAATGAATATTTCATTTGTAAAGTATTCAATTTTCCAGTGAATTTGAAAATAGTCAGCTAATTTTTCAGCCATGTTATTTACTACAAGAAATTAGAAACAGTGTAAGTTAATAAATAACCCGTAGTTATCCGAAAAAAAACTTATTTTAATATATAGTTTCGTTGTTTTTTTTTTTTTTTTTTCGAAGCAAGATACACAAATTCGTGTTTCGAACATAATAATGTAAAATGCTAGGGCATTCTCTCTAACAAAATGGTTTTACAGTTTGAAAAAAATACATTAATAAAATGCTAGGGCATTCTCTCTAACAAAATGGTTTTGCAGTTTGAAAAAATTATATTAATTTTAAGAAATGCTTTAGAAGAGCTACTAATATTATTAAAGAGAATTCATGTAATATTTGTGTAGCTTAAAAAAAATAAATGAACACGCGTGCAACAAATCAAATTCATTCAACATTTCATCTTTTTCGTTTAAATTAGGCAAGTTCGTAAAACGCGGCTTTTAAATCACGAAATTAGCATGTTTTTCGCTGAATTAACACGAGACTGAATGTAAATCGAGACCTGTGACTTGTGCGCAGCGCCATCTGGCGTTTTCCACCGAACTGGCTTCACTTTTTCTCCCTCGAACGGCACACTACTCCTCCTTCCAGGCACTGTATCCATGTTAATCCCTAAAATTTTCCGTGCCGTCAAGCAGTGGCGTAATCTAGGGGGGGGGGGCACAGGGGGGCAAGTGCCCCCCTACTTTTTTTGGTCCAGGGGCAGAGTTATTATTTTGCCCCCTAGTTTTTAAGGGAAATTTTTTTTTTTATTGTTCGTCAAATGATGCATACCTTATTTTCAAACGAGAAAAAATGTAATTTCCTAAATGTAACCATTGTAGGAAAAGACGGGACACAATACAATACAATACAATACAAATGCGACGACCAGCAGCAGGCTCTGGGCCCAACTGGGCTGGTCCTACTCAAATTAAAGACCCCAATGAAGATCAATGGCCCTCTTAAAGCTATCTACTCCATTGCTCCTTACCGCCTCTTCCAGTAAACTGTTCCAAGTTCCCACTTTTTTAACACAGAGACAGTCTCGGTACAAGGAAGCAACCTCTCTTCCTGATAGCAAGCCCCACCCCTTTTCCTTGGAAACTACTTTTAAGCAATAAATAGGGTCTGATTTTATCCATAAGACCTTCCTAGACACACATGGTCAAACAAGGGGCCCTGAAAGGACAAAATCTGTTTGATTTACGTTGCTTAAGGTATCTTTGAAAAAAGCAATTTGAACGAAAAAAAATGATAAAATTGCATAATAAAACAATACTTGTAGCTGATACTTGAAAGTTTTTTGGCAAATTTAATTGATGTTTTTCTTTTTCAATTTCTTTTTATTATTTTGTAAAGAAACATTTACATGACATTTTTTAAAATAAATGCTACAGTACAGTCCCCCCCTCCCACCTCGACTCTGATTCAGATTAGCCCTCTCTCTGTTTTTACTTCCTTTTTTTTTTTTTTTTAATTGCAACACTGACAATCCGCTGTAGTTATTTAGATGTAGCCGAAGCCCGGAATACAGTTCTGATTCCATTGATTCTACAGTTTAAGCTGACCTACGGTGGGCATGATTCCCTTGAGAGCCGGCTCCCGAGTTAACGCTCAATGTGGTGTTTCAGCTTTGACGGTGCCTTGGATCCTTGATGGTTTCGTGGAAGTCAGTCCCTTTAAAGTTGTGAGCAGGACTTGAAGTTTATCTTGGTATAAAGAGTTAAGATAGTGTTCTTTAACATCTGTCATTATTTATGGAAGCTATTGGCTATTATTAGTTTCTTCCACTATTATATGGATAAGGCCACCATGGAAGGCGTATGGGAATATCTAACTCTTTCCCACGATATTTTCACTCAAGTTATGAATAATTGGACGCCGCATACAACAAAAATTTCTCATGAATGGAAAGGTACAGCTACTTGACTTTATCGGATTAGCTTTGTCGGGTTATTTCTATAGGTAAGGCGGTAACCTTTAGTACTTTATTTATCGCTTCACAATATGTACGTGTGTTGTCGGATTGCCCTTGTCTGTTGTCGGATTATTCCTTAAGTTAATTTTTATTGCTTTACTATGCATGTGTGTGGTATACCGCAGAACTAGGAGGCGTGTATAGACTATCTATCTCCGGTTAATTAGCAAATAGAATGTCTAGTCTATCTGAGCATCTGTCATAGCAACATATATCCCATCAATAGAAAAAATTGTCCTTAAAAAGATGCACGCCTACACCTTGAGCCCCTCTGTTAGTTAGGATACACTGATGAAACTAATTTTGAATTTTAATTGGAAAAAGAGTCCACTTTTTAATTCGGTTCTACAAGGGTATAGGGCACGTCAAGCCACTAGTCAATACTAGAGTTTAGAGTTGCAGTGTCAGAAAATCCATCTCCAGTTTCCTCCAAGTTTGGCAAAGATAAAAAGTTACGAAGTAGAAGATAATAGATCTCTAACAAATAGGTAAATCTTTCTACTTTTATCTCTTAACATTTTCTCTAAATATTTAGTCACCAAAAATAAATTATAACAACGTATTAAAAATGGTCAAGGAAACAAAGAGTATCTTAAAAAATCTTAGAACAGATCAAGAGTTTGAAAATTTGTAGAAAACTACTTCCGATCTTTCTACAGCTATGGGATTTAAACCTCCTCGCACATCCAAAGACACAAGCGTGTGCCCCAGAAATTAGGAGGCGGAGATAAACAATCTACAACTACTCCGAAAGACCACTATAGAATCGAAAATTATTTTAAAGTTTTAGATGTAATTATTAATGAAATTGAGCAAAGATTCAAAGAAAACGACCGCTACATCCTTGTGGCGTTTTCAGATGTCTTGACAGAAAATGAACCTAAAATCCAAAGTTTGGAACTGATTTCCAATTTGTACGGTTTAAATTTAGAAGAAATCAAAGCTGAAGTTAAAATTTTTAATCGCATATTTAAAAGCTCAACAGAGACGGACAACTTGGAAAACAGAATCAAATACATACATTAAGTAACATGATATAAGAAATGGATTTATAAGTCTTCATACATTGTATAAAACTTTCTTATGCATACCAATGAACACCGCATCATGTGAAAGAAGCTTCTCTTCATTAAAAAGACTCAAAACGTATCTGCGCTGCACAACAGGACAAGAAAGATTATCAGACCTTGCGTTATTGAACATTGAAAGGGACATTATAATAGATAAAGATGCTGTCATCAATGCATTTTTCTTCAAAGGCAGAGATGAAAGGAAGGCGCCTTACCCTTCATTAGTGCTTGGTTGAATGTTTTTTTTTTTTTTTTTTTGTCAGATTTATACTTGTTTTCATGGTTAATATATTTAATTTGTAAATTTAAACTAATTTTTATTCCCTTTTTGCTGTTCGGTAATACATGTAACTTTTGATTACACATTTTATTTTATAGCTTTTGATATTCCTGACTTGTTGCGCACGTTATGACTCAGTGTATGTAAATTTGATTCTTAGAGCAGATATTTTTTGTATAGCATGGATTAAAAAACCAGTAAGAACTGAGATTGATTTTAGAAATCGATAAGATTTCAAGACTTACCTGTTGAAAAAAAATGGAAAGAATAAATTTTTAGTTTAGTACTATACGGAATGGTTGTTGCCAAACATGAGTTTTTCAGTGCAATAAATTTTATTGGAAGAAATACAGTTTCGATTCGACGAGTCATTTCACATTCTATGTTTATCACCCAGCTTTCCATTTTTTTTTAATCTTAATTGATTCATCTTTAACGCGTTAAAGATGTTGGTTTCGAATCCTTGTGAAAGAATTTTTCTTCCAAATGTTACCATTGCTAATGAGACCATTTTGCTCCGAACTATGGTTAAATCAATATCGCTTTTACTAATTTATGTTTCCTGAATTCATTAAGATTAGTAAATGTACTTCCAGAAGTTGACCGAATGAATGAACAATGCCTATTTCACATGTGAAATTTTAGCAACTAATCCCTCTGTAGGTTTTCTTTAAGATGTACTCTCAGTAACAGAGAGTAAGATGTACTCTTCTCGTCTCTGGTGCCTTGTTCTGTTTTTAAAACATTTAACATATACATTTCGTGAAAAGTGTTTCGATTTTTTGATTTTATTATTATCATCATCATCATCATTATTATTATTATTATTAATACTATTTGTTTATTTATTTATTTTTATTATGATTATTATTACAGGGACCGCGCTAACAGTTTTAAGTTGTTAGCCAGTAAATTAGCCAAACTTTAAAAGTCTTAGCCAAATTTCAAAAGTTTTAGTCAAAAAAATAAAATTTTTTTTCTTCCGTAATACAATACATATAATTTTTCTCCCCCAGTGAAGATTTCTGAGAATTTTTGTTCGCCAACACTTTAGCCACATCAGAATTTCTTTCGCCGAACTTTCGATTTTATCGCATTTGGCGAGGTGGCGAATGCTTAGTGCGGTCCCCGTATTATTATTATTATCATTTTTTTCTTTTTTTTTTTTGAAAAAGTACATTTTGCATTATTTTAATTGTAAAAAGTTTGCCCCCCCCCCCCCCCCCCCCCACTTTTCGAGGCCAAATTACGCCTATGCCGTCAAGAAAATACCTACGATTAAGATACAAGTTCAATGGCTTCACATCTCCTGCAGCGAAGTCACGCCTATCCGTAGAATCATTCGTTCAACTGGCTTTGCGCGCTTGCGTTCAAACCGCTCAAGACACAAGGTCAATTAAGGTACGCCGCTTGGGCTCCAGAAACCATTCTTGTATAATAACTGGCGGCTAAACCCAGGGCATCCACTTTTGCTCATCTCGCATTTCATTGGTTAACGCCGCAGTGGCGTATATAGGATTTTATTTCGAAGGGGGCCCATATAATCAAGCTTAGCCCCCCCCCCCTTCTTTTTTTTTTCGCTATTACTGTAAGACAGGTAGAAATTTTCAGATTGAATCAAAATACAGTAATTTTTGGAAAAGATAGAACATTACGAAGTTTTAGATTCCCTTCAAAATTGAAATTATTTATGCTACCTTTGATGACATTGGAGGATGAAGACTCCTCTGGGACACTTACTGAAACTTAAATTCTAAACACGCAATTTCAGGCTATCTTTAGTGACGTTAAAGGAATTGAGAAGACTCGGGGCATATCTCTCCTGAAATATTTTGACACTGAAGCGTGATAGAGTAAAAGAAAAGAAGATGAGTTTTTTTTTTAGAACTGAAGTCACATTTAAGTTATCTTTGGGAAGTAAAAGTTCAAAGACCCTCCCCTGAAAGATTTTCGATATATAGATGCGCAATTTCGCGTTCTCTTTAGAGACGTTAAGAGACAAAAAGTGGTTAGGGATCTCCCTCCGAAATTTTTCAAAATTGAAACCTTAAGCCATCTTTTGTAGTAACGTTAGCAAGGACTCTCTTCCGAAATGTTTCGAAATAATTGCTTTAAAAACATTTTTATTTAGGTTATCTTTAGTACCGTCAAGAGAAGAGGTAGGATTCGGGCGCTGTGCCCGAAATTTTGCGGCATTGAAGCTAGAAGAATGCAATTTTGAGCTCTATTTTTTGAAACTGAAGGTTCAAAATTTTACTTTTAGCAGAGATGCCCATTACCCCCAAGAGCAAAAACTAATCATCCAAGAATTCCACGAAGATCCCTCTAAAAACGAGAGCCGCACGTGAAAGAAAAAAAAAACAAAAACTTTTAAAAACGCCCCTTAAAAATAATTCAATAGCGCCGCTTACGCCATATTCTTAATAAGAACAACTGCTTTTAAGCTTTGTCTGACAACATTTAGGATAATAAAAGGCATTAGGGACTCTTCCGGAAATTTTTGGGTATAGAGACTGTGATTCGGGAGCTCTCTCTTTTCAAAAAAAAAAAAAAAAAACCACATTTTAGAGCTAAGGACTCTAGAAAAGTAAGGGGGATATCAACTATCGTTAACTGTTTGAATTTTAAATCTCTAAAATGCCATTTGAGGCAATGTTTGATCAAGGTATTGAAGATGCGGGAAAATAACTCTCTTCCAAAAATTTTTGGACATTGAAGTTTCGAAACTGCAATTAAATTACACGTTGTAAAAGCGAAATTTTAAAATCTCTTTGGACTATTTAAGGAGTGGTCATGAGCCTTCTTTGAATTCATGCTTGGCGGATATACGGGCCTCGACTTCCTACTTAAACCCGCCACTGACCAGGAAAGTACGCGATCATGGAATAATGAATTTTTTTTTAATGAGTACCAATCGAAAGAGCATTGTAAAACATGTTTCTGGACGCACGCGTTTTTGCCCTCGCGCCCCCGTTATTGAAATATAAAGTCCTAAAGTCCGCTGATTTTTTTTGAAAAATCGCCAATTTTAGCGAGTTATAATGAAACTGTAAGCTGCTGTGCGATTACACTATTTGCGTCCAACGGGAAACTTGATTCCCATTTTTGGTCATCTGCAAAGCTTTTGAAAGACGGCTTTACAATAATCTTTCACTTTACCTGTGCGAGTTAAAGGAAAAAGCTACTATCAAGCCTATGACATGGAAAGCAGAGAGCTTTTTAAAGAGGAAAAACAATTTTAAACAACACATCAAAATTAAATTTTATCGTACTATTTGCGATTAAAGCAGGTCCCTTGTTTAAGGGGAGTCCCCCTTGTTAAGGGGCCCTTGTCAACAGGAGGTGACAACTGAACCTCCTGTTTTTTTTTAAATTATTTTTTTTAAGTGTTCGTACAATTCTGTAGTATGGGGGGGGGGGGGTTAGGGTTTTTAATTGTAAAAATTGCAAATATAAATTTTTCAAACCACTTTTCTTTTGGTGGGTCCCTATAACTCAAAGTGAGTTCTCCTAAACATTTTTGTCAATTGCATCACTGGGTATGTAAGAATGGTCTTTCAAAAAAAAAAATGCTCAAAATTTAATGAAAATGTGTTCAAATAAAAAAATCAAACAGGAATGAGGTGTTTTCTCTGAGATATTTCGAAAAAAAAAATGTTCGCTCGAATCGAACTTGTTCCTTCAAAAGTTATAAGTGAGGACAGGGGAAAAAATCGGAAATTCGAAATTGATTGAAATATTATTCAAATCAAAAAGTCGAATATGGGAGTGTATTGTCCTCACTGAGATCTTTCGATTAAAAAAAAATCGAATCGGACTATGCACTCAAAAGTTATTTGGGGGGGGAGGCAGAAAACTGACTAATAGACAGACTGACAGGTATACAGTTTCCGCAGCTCAAAACCCAACTTTCCTATTTTAGATTTCTCTGTGTATTTAATTATTTTTATTAAGTTGTGCTTTTTCGCCTCAATCGTTTTGAGCGTTTTTTTTTTTTGTTTCAGGGCATCAGGCCTTCTTTCATGATTTTTTTTCACCTATTTTCTACTTTTACAGAAAAGTAAGCTAAAACTTGTATTGATTTACAATTTTGTTAGTCTTTTCCTACCCGTTGAACATATAGCAGAACTAGTAAAAGGTATTCTAGTGTTTTTAAACAGTACGAAATTAACATGCAATATATTTTTACGTTACAGAGACTTTTCGCTACAGTGACCAATTTGTTTGAACGGCAGGGGTTTTTACAATGAATGCCGACTCTATTAGTATATTTAAGAATGGAAATAATTATTTCCCTCTACCATTGATGTAATTTCCGACGTGGATATAATTTTGCAGCTATTGATATTTACTAATTCGTTTTCTTTTTAAAATTATTTATTTTTTCTCGATTTCAATTTTAAAAAAATAAATGTTTTTGCTAAGAGTTGGCAGATAGTGAAACTTCTTGTATCGATTTTTTTTAAATAAGAACTGATATCATAATTCATGACAATTTAATTTCTACCCCAAAGATTATTTCTTTCATTTTTTGTACATGAGCTCATATCAGCTGCTTTTCATACTTATTTAATTATCCCGAATTATTCATTTAGAAACACGTGCAATATATTTTAACTTATAATAATCAACACATACAACTTAGTTCAGTAAAAAACTTAAAATAACTAAAATTCTAAAATGTATTGTTATCAATCGTATAAAAAGATAAAACTTTAACTTCTTTGTAAAAATTTCGCTCCTTTGGATAAAGCTCTCTGCTTTCCACATCATAGTCTTGATCAGCATTCTTTATTTTAGCTCATACAAGTAAAGGGTTAACGTTAAACATCTTTTACTTTCTTTGAGAATGACCAAACATGGAAAGGATGCGATGCCAAGCAAGCAGCGGAAGGGAGAATCTGGAGCTAGCTTCAATTTCTTGCCAAGTCTTCAAATTTGGCTCATTTTCGGCTGACTTTAAGACCCCTTAGCTCGAAAACGAGGGGACGAGGGCACTTGATCTTTGGGTCAAAGATATGTCTCAGTATGCTCTTTCGAATGGTACCATTTTTAACTTTTTCATTATTACTTAAGCCGAGTACTTTCCTAGTGAGAAGCACTCTATTTAATTTCACCAATGGTAAAGAAATTGAAAATTACGTGACCCTTCTAGCTCGGCCGGCTTGGACTTCTACCTCTTTTCGACTTTTTTTTTTTTCGTTTCGTTCAGCTAAAAGCTTGGAAATTATTTGTGAAAAAACTAAAACCGAAAATGATTGCACTTTATTTTAAATTTCTTGCCGGGGAGGAATGATTATACTTTATTTTAAATTTATTGAGTGTAGCATTACTTTAAAGACTTATTTCCCGGCTGACTAGAAAACAGGGGAATGAGAAGAAAGAGAGAAACGTAATTTGCTGACTAATAATCTACATGTGTTGAATATTTTTCATTTAAAGATTTCTATTCAAAATGCTTAGGATTTTTTCTATGCGTTTTCTAATTGAAATATCTTCATTTTCCCAAGACACGTTCTTTTTTCTCTCGAGTAAATCGCAAGGGATCCCTGACCCTCTTGTGTTGCACTAGAGCCGCTATATATGCTGCCTGGTATCATCTAACGAATTATTATTAGCAATAATTATTTATTTAGTTATGTATTTTAAGCTAAAAGTATGTAAATAATTTCAGAGTTAACTTAAACCGAATAATAATAACTACCTTTATTAAAAAAAAAAAAAAAAAAAAAAAAAAAAAAAACGATTTTTTTTCGGGGGAGGAGGGGTATAGGAGGGAAAGACCTTCTGGAGCCCTCCCTTATATACACCTTTGAAAACAATGTTAATAGAGAGTGGGCTTTTTTCTTAAGGATTTTTTTTTTTTTGAGCAAACACGAACCGAACACCTATTTTTGAAAAAATCTTTCTCGATTTCGGGGGGGGGAGGCCGGCCCCCTCGCCTCCCCCCTTAAATACGCCCTTGTAACGCCGTTACATCACACGTGCGCTCGAAGAGTCACTATGACGTTACCGCAAAAGAGATTTCTTCGAGATTTCATTTCCTTTTGTTGCTGACTGCTGACTGTATTCAACTATTTCTCAAGAAAATGACTATTTTTTTTATTGTAATTTTTATCAGACTGTGGTTGATGCAGTTCCGAAATGAATTTTTATATTCCTCAAATTCTTTCTCGAAATCAACTTTCCATCAATGATTAAATTGGAATAATATGAAACATAGTTAATGGTATTTAAATGCTAAATTTCAAAAAATTAAATAAAATAAATTTCAAAATAAATAAAACGATAAAACAAGCAAAAAAAAAAAACTGTGTAAAAAAAACTTAAAAATTATACTAAATTTTAAAAAAAAATTACTAAACAATAATTAAAAAAATACAAAAATTGTAAAAACCAACATTTTAAAAAAAACTTTGTTCTTTTGACTCATTTGCAAATGGAGACAATTTGTGCACAGTATTTAAAAGTAAAATAGTGATCAAAAATATGAAAGAGTACCCTAAAAGTTTTAACTAGTACTTAAAAATTGCTTGAATTCAGGTGTTGTCATTTCAAAATTCTCCAGGGGGGGGGGGGAGTGTATGCTCTTTTTTTTAAATATAAAAAATCAGATTTAAATAAAAAAATCTGATTATTTTGATTTTTTCAAAAAAAAAAATCATTGATTTTTTTACATCATCCTGCATTTAGGATGTAATGGATTAATAAGTACTAAACATAAACAGTGGAACTTTTGAATCTTTAGCAACAAATAATTATTTTAATGCATGCTCTGATAAATTAAGTATCCTTTTTTCTGTGACTTGAAATCACTTAAGTAATATAAATTCAGCAGTCATTAAATTACAGCACACAAAAATTGCTATTTGATTTTTCATGGTTGAGAGCCAAGGAATTTGCCCCCATTGGCCCTGCCCCATGCCCTCTTTTCGTCCCGTAAGACAAGGCGAGGAGTTAGTTCTTAATGCTTATTAGATTAATAAATGAATAATAATTAAAAAAGTCAAATTTGTAGGAAAGGTTTTAAAATAGTAATAGTAAATAATAAATTCTTAAATCATTATATACAAATACAAAAGAAGACGAACAGCTACATGCTCTATCCCCAGCTAGGCTGGTCTTCGTAAATTTATAGCTGTATGAAGATCTATGGTCTTCTTAAAGCTATCAACTCCCTTACTCGTAAAAACCTCCTTTGGTAAGTTGTACCAGGTGCTCACAATCCTACTAAATTAGTAATTTCTCCTCACCTCTAGGTTAGCCTGAGATTTAAATAGCTTAAAACAATGTCCCCTTGTTCTGCTTTCTAAACAAAAATTCAATAGATAAACTTCATTCATTTTGATAAAATTAAACAACTGGATCATGTCTCCTCTGACTCTCCTACAATGTACCTCCGGTGCCACTATGCGAAATTTTGAGGGGGGGGGGTACGTATTTTCCCCAAGGTTTGGCCATATATTTTTCCCATAGAAAGTAATTTTAGTGAAGTAAGTAAAGTTATTTAAATTTGGCATTTTTAATAACTTACTCACTAATGGCTGAAAAGGAAATATATTTATATTTTTGCAGAAAATATTGTACTAAAATTAAGAAAGTACTCATTTCTATGGGGGGGGGGGGGCTGGAGCCCCTCTTGTCCTAAGTTAAACCCTGTTATAGGGGCATCTTTCTCTATCTTGTGTATTATTTGCTGGACGAACGAAAAAAAAAATTCAGGAAAAAAAGATTTTTAACCTGCAAAAATCCAGAAAAAAGAAATCAATATTAAATAATCCATTGAGTTACACATTATAAATACTGACATCATTGAAATAGTGAAACACTATTTCTACTACGCTAGATAACTTGCAAAACACATCTTCAATGCATACCAGAAAATTGCTTCTTCAAAAAAATGTGCATGAAGGTGCAAAAATATTCATTAAATTGAATTGAAAATAACATATCTGCTCTTGTGTCAGCAGATGTGCATAAATGATTTTTCTGATCATGATAATTCAGTTAGAATTAATATTTGATAAATTTGACGAAGAATTTCATCCATAAACTCACATTTTTAGCATTGAAAAGAGTGTTCCTTGTAACGCCGAAACATGTGTATGCCGTTTTCCTGCTCATTTGCGTTTAATATGTTTTTTCATATGCTTTTTTCATTACACAAAGGTATTTATTTTCTTTTTTCAAATTTATATTTAAAATGAAAAATTGTTTACTTATTTTTGCTAACATTTTTTTTTTCATAAATATCTATCAACTGTCCGACCTCGAAACCTGCGCCTAGCACCGTTGAACGGTTCTATTTTAAAAAGGCAGGCAGCTTGATTACGAAAATGCACGATGGCAGCAATTCTACTTTGTCTGATATCATTTTATTTTCGTAGACCTGATAATCAGAAGAGAAATTAAAAAAAAAAAAAAAACATCAAGAGAATTGACAAGAATCGATCAACACCTCAAATAAACGGATCCAACAACGAAAAACAAAACAAAGAAAAATCCCTTTTCATTCCTTATCTCTCTTATACCAATCACCCGCTAGTTTCAAAAAAATCAGTTGAGAACTGACGCATGCGCAAATTCGAGGAAGGTCGCCGAAAAGTATATAAAACAGTATCTATCTATCCATCTATATGTACATAAAAAAAAGACAGAGACAGATACATTTTTATGATATTTAACGTAATTATCCGCCTCTAGAATTTCATTTTCGACTATTTTGTCACGTATTTTTAATGGTCTGTAAAAAATTAATGAGACAGTATTTTTTGGGGAATATTGTGTTTTTTTCATCTGTAGAATCTAAGGGTTCAGAAAATTATTACATTTTGTAGCCCCCGAAGTTGGCAAACGAAACCATGTTCCTAAGCATCTTTTGTGCCTTCGGGCAACGCCCCCTGTATAGAAAGCCTCTCCACGCGATTGCCAGCCTTCTGCCTGGAGGCTGACTTCGACTTGCGTCTCGTAGAGAATTTGAGCAGTTCAAACTCTGCTTTGATATTTTAAAAAATTTCAGCATTGTTATAATTTTACTCAAGCAAAATAGGTTCAATGCAGAAAGATGAGTTGAATTGATTAAAGTAAAACAATAAAATCGTTTACGAAAGTATTTGCGGTAGAAACTTAAATAAAGATAACATGTTTACT
>JAXGGA010011378.1:0-42719 GCA_038373865.1 Uloborus plumipes
GTACGCCGGCCGCCGGCAACAAGGGTTGGGGTTTGTCCTTTTCATTGTCAATTGATGAAAGGGAAAATTGATGACCTATCCTAAATCAGCAGAAGCAGTCCACCGACTGGCTCTGCCTGTCATAGGCACCATGGGCTACAAAGCGCTTACGTTAGGGCCTAGGGCTCAACTTTGTGACCTTCAAGGAGCTCGAAATAGCTCTCTTATCTTTTCCAAACCATTATAGAGACGCAACTAAGAAGCTTTCACTTTCAGAAAAAATCGGGATTACACGATTACAAGGCCAAATTACGATTATTTAAATGTAGATTACAATTACGATTACACAACAAATACTTGATTAAAATTACGATTACACGATTACGAGTGATCCATTTCCAAATTATGATTATGATTACGATTACAAAAAAACGTAATCGATTACGCCGATTACGATTACGTAATCGGCGATTACTCCAAGCCTGAAATTAGACCACACACACACACACAACTCAAATTTTAACTTTTTGATTCTCATAAAGAGCACATAATTTTGCTTATAAATGTTTACTATGTAATTTTAATTCAAATGAAAAAAAAAAAAAATTTTCCCCTCCTCACAAAGAATAGTAAGCATCTAAATTAAAAAATAATCGATAATGCTATCTTATGCAAAGATATCTCAGTTTTTAAAATGAAGGCATTGAAAGTATAAAAGCGGCAGATAAATGAATTTATTTAAGTAAAATAATTTTAGAATAGATTTTTCAAATTATTATTATTTTAAATATTTGAACTTATTACGTGTATATTTATAAGTAATATACTCTGAATTAAACTGCAATATTTAACTTTAGAAAACAATTTTAAAAGTTGTATATTATGTTTTAGGTAAATCGAGTGATACTGAAAGATGTCCCTCTTGAGTTATTTGGTTTTTGGCAGACCGAACCTTATAAACCACCTGTTGCTAAAGATGGAAAAGTACCTAGAAATGACTATGGAAATGTTGAGCTTTTTCGAGGAAATATGCTTCCAGTAGGAACTGTTCACTTACAAAGTACAAATGTTTTTATTATTAATTAATTTTTTTTATCTAAAATAATACTTAGAGTTTGTCCGTTTTGAATGTTCAGTCAAAACGGATTGAATTGTTACTCTTAATGTAAGTGTACTATACGTAAGATTGTTTGCATAATAAAAAAATAGAAAAGAATCTAAATGTATTTACTACAATAAATTCTGTTTTAGTCCCAGGCCTAAATCGCATTGCCCAGAAATTGGATATTGATTGTTCTGCTGCTGTTGTTGGTTTTGAGCTAACCAAGGGGCATATTCGTCCTAGGTAAGATTTATTTCACACTTTTATTTCTTTTGATCACATGTATTCATTGGCTATAGATGATACAAATACAAATGTGACGGCCAGAAACAGGCTCTGGGCCCAACTGGGCTGGTCCTAGTCAAATTATAGACCCCAATGAAGATCCCCAATGATGATGCTGAGTATCTGGTATCAGTTGGATATAGGTACAGTCAAACTCGTTTCTAACCAGCATGAATAAACCACATATTTGCTTGCGATAATCAAACCCTCGTAAAAGGAAGTTTGGGGGGAAAATCCTAACAATTTATACATCTTTACCTTTTTCTTCAGTTTCTTTTTTTTTCTAATTAAAACCAAAGAAGTTAATATGAAGTGCAACACATGTAGTGTGTAATACATGTAGTAGATATAGAATAAGTAACAATCATTTGTTATCACTTTTTCTTAGAAGGTTTGTCGCTTTTTCTTAGCAGATTTAGGAAGACCAGATGAAGTTAATGTATTTATTGTTCGTGGGCAAGGTGTTTGTTTTCCATTATACAATAACTACATACTCTCTACTCCCCCACCCTCCTCAGAAAAATTCAGAATAACGGGCATGGCTCTCAAGATTCACTAATTTTCAGTTGACTTCAGAATGTTAAATTGATTTTTCCAAGAAACGATAAGCTGTGCCAGAAGTTGATAAACTTTTTGAATCACCAAAATATTGTTCCCTTTAAGTGTAATTTGCTCCTTAAAAGCTAGTTATACTCCCATATACTTCGCATTGAACCAACAATGTACTTAAGATTTCTTCATTAAATCAGGTCTTGTTATAAGTGAGTTTGACTGTATCTGGTTGTAGATTTGCTTTCAGTTATGTTGCATGTTTGTTTATTTTTAGAAATGCCATTTTAAAATACCAAATCAAAAACACGTTTTACATCTCTTTTCATTGAACACAAATGCATTAAAAGTGATTTAAACAATATTCAGATTTATAATTGCATTTTAATAAGGTGTAAGATCGAATATATATGTATATATGTAAAGAAAAAGTAGAATATATTTTATTTCTTTGTGCTATATTAGTATGAAGACAGTTTACTTTTAGCTGTAAGTTGCTGCTCCAAGCCACAGCTCAGGCATAACTACATGGTATAACTACATATACTGGTTGCTCAATTAAGACATCCGGGTACTGCAGTTTTACTCTCATTAGAAATTATCAGTCTAGAATAACCATAAACGACCTAGTGGTAGCTGTCTTTCCATTAAAGTTGATATTACCTTCACATTGGTATCTAAAATTAATTTAGTATATCAAGATTCTGCAAGTAAGGTTTGGCTCAATTTTAAAAGTGAAAGGTAAAAGCTTGGGTACAAAGCTGTAAGTTACTGCCTTAAGTGCAAATGCAAAAAATCTTCAAGACCCCCCCCCCCCCCCCCCACAAAAAAAAATCATTAAATTAGGAAATATCAAATTTAGAAGTATATCCTGAAGTCCAGTGGCTCAGTGGTTAGAGTTTCGTTCTTGTGTCTCGCATACCCAGGTTCAATTCCCAGGTTGGGCAGCCTTTATCCCTTCAGTAGTTAATTAAAATGAGCACCAATCTTACTTGAGAAACAAGGGTCACCGATATATATCAGATTTTTATTTTGAGAGTGTCATTATATTTTGATATTTTCAATATTTATTTTTCGAACTATGATATCTTCAATATAAAAATTATAATAATTAATTGTTAGTGTTCATTTATTATTAAAAGAACCACAAAGTGATATATTAATGGGTACATTAATATATAATATTCCTTTTTTTGTTGTACACTCTTAAAATTATTAGCAACGTTACATTTTTACATGAAACTACCTAGTTAAGTATGAAACATTGATTAGAAAAAAGAAAAATGGGCCTTATAACTGTGCACTGACTACAATGTATATTTTTCATTTCTAAATTATTTTATTGTGAAAGTATTTCCAACAAAAGAAAAATGAGTAAAACTAAATCTAATGAGTCTACTAAATCTTTCTAAGTCGCAGTTCATGAACTATGGTTTTTGAAATCGAGTGTCAGCTGTAAACAATTTTTGGAATTATGATTTATTATCTTCTAATAAACTTAATTCATTTCTGTATATAAAATTTAAAGCAGACATTATTTTTACAATTTTTAGATTTGATGGTTTTGTTGTGTGTGAAGAATTTAAAGATACTCTTATTCAGGCTTGGGAAGAGGAGCAAAAGCTTGCAAAAGAGAAACAAAGAGAGGTAACTTACAACAATTGCTTTTGGGGGGAATCTTGTGTGAGAAAATTTGTACTTTCAGCAGTGTATCTAGATAGTTATGTACTACAATAAATCTATGAGTGAAAAATAATTTAGTGAAGAAAAAATTGAGAGGTGTAAAATGTTGCGACGGGAACGAATACCTAATAAGCATCCCATTTTGAAAATACTAAAAAGTGCCATACTTAAAATGGTAAAAGTGAAAACAATGCCGATTAACTCTTACTTTCCAATTAGTTGCAGTCAGTAGTGCAGTAAAAGCTTATCTATTTCTCATTCATCTCATGTTATTTCTTTCAAAAAATCTTTATTTTTCACTCACTTAAAAATAAGAGAAAATGACTGAAAAAGTTTTATAACATTTAATATTCCACTCTTTTCACACATTTTTACTACTGTGCATTTGAATAGTATTCTTTCCCTCTAGCAAAGCAGCATTTTTTTTTTTTTTTATTATTATCCTGTTTTATTTTTAATAAAGTGTTGATGTGGCTTTTTTTTCTTTTATGAAGCCACTATTATGCCAGCACTCTACGAGACAAGCAAAACATTAGCAATTGAAGTCTACCAGACTGGCAAATGGTCTGCTTTTGTAATCAAAATTATTGAGTATTACTCTATTATATAATTATTAGTTAATATATATATATTTGGCTTTGCCAGCCAACCGTTAGGCCCCCTTTTTGAAAAGATAAATGGGCGAACAAAACCTCTTTGGGAGATAAATGGCTTTCCAATTCCCCTGCTGAAGAGCCATAGGCTTAATGCCAGTCTCTACCGATAAGAAAGTGTATCATATGTTCTTATAAGGCCTTTCCTTATTGAAAGTAAAATATCTGCCTTATGACTGTGGATTAAAATTATTATATTCCCAAAGTTCTGTAGTTTATATTCAGTTCTAGTTAAGTTTAATTATCATTTTCTGATTTTGTTCTAGTTGCGTGCTACATTTTGGTGATCATTATTTTTTAATTTTTTCGTTCTAGAAAAATGAAAAACGTATTTATGGAAATTGGAAGAAGCTTATAAAAGGTTTGCTTATTCAAGAAAAGCTTAAAAAGAAATACTTAAATTAACACTTTTAGGATTTATATACCCTGATTAAGTGTTATAAACTTTTAACTAAATCTAAAATTTTTTAGCACTTTATATCATGAAATGCATACAAAACGTGTGATCAAAATTTTTACATGTGATTACCGGTGTTAACAGTGAGATTAGTAGTAGTTCATTTGTAGCTATTTTTAATACTATGTTATGTTTTTAAAGAAGCCATTGTGGATATTTCAGAAATTTTATCATAATGTTACTGATGTGTAAGTATTACCTTATTTTGATATTTTACATTGTATTCTGGAGATTTTAAATAAAAGTTTAAAATCACTTTTTGTTTTGTACAGTCTAAATTTTTGTTCCATTTTCAGTGGTAATTGAATGAACATTTAAGTATGTGTAATAGGAAGAAATAAGAATTAGAAAATTGTTGTAAACTGCAAATGAAGAGGTTTTTTTTAACAGCTCCTGGCTCTGTGATATTTTCTTTACTCATTTCAGACATTTAAAAAAATAAATTCAGCAAAATCCTTGTGAAGAAAGGGGAAAAAGTAGTAATTGGATGCTTCAAAAAAAATAACGTTAGGTTCTTTCTGGAAAAACAATTCATTTCAAAAAACAAGGTAAACAAAATTTTAACCGAGCATCAACTGCGACACATGCCCAATTAAAAGAGAGGTGTTCCCAATTTTTCTTTTCCAACAGAAATTACTCTTGCTTCTATTTTTACCACATACCTGTGAGCAAGCTTCTGTTTTTAACCTTTATATGCCAAGTGTTTTAACCTTTCAATGCACAGCTTTGTTTTCTTTTAAATGGAGTTTTCGTCATATAGTTATGTGACGTCCATCTACAAAAACTATCTGAGAGGTCAATATATTCCAAATGTTCACTATGAGCAGTCTCATTTATGTTTCTAAATGGAAAAAGCGTGTACAAAGAGTTTTTTCAAAAAAAATTTCGATTTTACAGAAAAATAAATTATGTACCAATTTTTGACACAAAATGCAGTAAAGGGTTAGCTTTTAAAATATTCTTTAGATTTTATTTCTTGTTAACATCATGATGAAAATTTAATTTATGTAAATACAGTTGGGCTTTGAAAGCAAAAAATTTTACTACTTGTTAGGTATGTCAATATTCTAAGGCATATAGCTAAATTTTATTCTTCACAGAATAAGAAGTAGAATACCCAAAATATACACACAACAAAATTGTTATAAAAATTTATTTTTCATCTAAACTAAAGCTATACTCCACAAGCTAAGTATTATTTTTTTAGCATTTTCAGTGTGTATTTTATTGGTTATTTAGCAGCAATTGAGCTTCAAATTAGTCTTCATAGTTCTGTTAAGACAAAATTGGGAACGGCTGCCAAATGGAAAGATGCAACATTAAGGGTTACAATATGCCTTGCATGTCTATTTATTCTTTCAAACCAGGCTTCTAGTTTTCTTATACGGTTCAGTTAAATTTCTCTATTTCTACCATTAGAAAACATTTTCCTACATGGATGCTTTTTTTAATCAACTAAGCATACAAATTTCGAAGACCAGCGGGTACTTTTAAGAGCTCTAAAACTAGATGATGAACCAATATGCTAATTCAGCCTGTTGGTTGGCCCATTATTTTTTTGAAATGGTGGATTTGTGAGAGTCTAAGCAAAGTTGTTTTTATTTTTGTAAACATTTTCAATGATAGAATTTACATCAAAAACTGCCTGTTTTATCTTCACATATATGGATAAAAATTTCTGAAGTGAGGAAGCTTGCGCAACTTTTTTTCACCTCTACCATTTATCTTGTTAGGGTACAAAATGATTAATTATTCAAAAAAAAAATCAATTGCATATCAAAAATCAAGTGTTAAAAATAGACATCTAAATCACTGCATTTAATATAAAGAGGAGATGGTTATTTGAGTTCAATTTATGGTATGAACAAATGAAAACATTCAAACTACAAAAGCTAGGTATAATTTCTTTATTTAAACTACTTTATGGTGCAGCTGCCATAAAAATTTGTACAAAAGCAAAAATTGGTCAACAATGTAAAAATTTTCATGTATATATAAATAATTCTAAAATATTACTCTTATCTCTACACAACCAGATTGTGTGAAGTGGAAAAATATTACAAGAAACTGCAATGGCTCTTTTACGGAGGTGTTTCTTTCAGGTAAACTGTGAGCAATTTAAATATTGAAATATCTGAGCACATATTCAATAATTAGTTACATTTCAGTACATATTTATTGCAGCTAGTGCTATTGCAGTTAGTGCAGTTTTTATAGGAAAAAATTACCTTTGCAGAACAATTGCAAAAGAAAAAGAAGTGTAAGGTTTTTAACCTTTAAATGGAGGAAGCAATGTACAACAGAGGCAAATTTTTTTTTTCTGTACTATTTTCCTACTATGATAGAAATGGAGAAGACACCTCTGATTGTAGCTCTTTCAAATGGTATTTTTTTTTATTTTAAAATGTTTGCTAAATACGTTGTAATAAAAGATACAATAAAAAATTATTTAAATATCAAAATTCAAAGCAAAGATGACTTCCTAATTTAGCAATACTACATTAATCTTATTTCTTTTAAAAAATAAATAAAATTAAGAACATAAAAATTGTCTATCTGTTTAATAATATGTACTCAGATAAATCTATTAGAAAAATATTTTTTCTTCAATTATTAAGTTTATGAAAGCAAAAAAAAAAAAAAAAAAAACACAAGCGGCAGTTAAATGTATGAAAATACTGAGCTCGGAATTGAGGCATAGAAGAATATTTAGTGCTTTAGATATTAGACTATGCTATTATGAACAATGGTATAAAAAGCATTCTATGAAAAAAATATAATATACATACACAATAACATTGATAAAGCATACTCTCATACAGCAACAAAGATTCAGAATGAAAATGGACACTATAGGTTAAAATTGAATATTTACATGGCTTTAAATATTTACACAGTGCAATCACAAAGATTGAAAGAGATTCTTCACAGTAACATGCAGACATCATGAAGAGAACATAAAATACTTAATAAATCCCTGACCACTCTTTCCTGAAATACATTATTTCAGCCCATGTTGTAAATTGTTGATAAAGATTTTATTCCTAACCCTTAAAAAAACTTTGAAGTTTAGTAACATTAATAATTAACAATAAGAACTTACTTGGTTTTATAGTGATAGCAATAGTATTAAGTATTACATAGAAAAAAAAGGACTATGTGCAACTCTAAATTTACATTAATGTGTTCATTACCATTGTAATACTATATTGTATTTCCTCATATTAATTGTGTGTAATGCATTCAAATAATCATGTTTTAGATTTAGACATTGAGATTCGTTCACTATTGTGGTTATAAGACATAAAAATTGAGCTATTGCTTTGTAAAATTACATATCTTGAATTTTATTGCACAAAACTCCCGAAAATCAAAATATTGTCCACTGTAAATTTTCATGCAAGAAAGTTAGTACAAATTGCATTATTTCTCTTGCTAAATTTTTAACCAACAAGTTCTGAAATTCCATTTCAAAAGAAAGGAGAAAGTAATTTGACAGGGATAAAAAATAAAAAAAAATGATTGAAAATAAAATAGTTTACCTAAGATTTTAACATTCAACTGTTAAACTTTAGGATGGGAAATAAATCTTTATCAAATTTAATTTTAAACTTTCCTACACAAAATTACCACAATGAAAAATTGCCCAATCAACTAAACATGAAAGAATATTTATTAGTATGTACATAAAATAATGGAAGAATATTCTCTCCTTTCTGATGAATGACTAACATTCCTAACTGTCCAATCGATTAATCATTGAAATAATTCTACCTTAAAAATTTACAAGTTGATGAGTGATGTTTTCTAATGAGTGTGAGATATACCCATTAACATTGTAGCATAAAATTACTCCTAATAAGAGAAAAAAGTCTTAAATTGCAATTTCCTCAAAACATCAGAACGTAAATTTTGCATAATAATGCTTAAGCAATGGTAAATATTGAATAAAAGTATTGCAATCACATAGTTGAACTGTGGAAAAATTGTAACGTAAATAAATAAAAAGGAGAATCTATTTAAATTCTTGTATAAATGCTAAACAAAGCTTAAGTATTTACAAAAAAATATAACTAGGAAATATTGCACATAATTGAACAGTATTTACACTTTTTGAAACAAAGACTGTAACTACCAATATCTGAAATTAAGATACAGAACTGCTTAGTGACAAGAATGAAGTGTGTATGAAATGAAGGATTGTCTACAAAATGCATATCACTTAGCAAATAATCCCCATCAATGTTTTACAGAAAACAATATTTCAAAGAAAAGGCCATAACATTTTCACAGCATACAGGCCAGTAGTAAAAATTCTTGTAGAAAGAAACTGAAGCATATAATAATGTATTTAGCAAACAAATGCTTTGAAAGCAACTTTTTACTTCATAGACTCATATGAAAACTGTGTAAAGATTCTTATATTTGGCATAGCTCCTTTTATTTCAGATATGGTAGCACTGCATATATGAAAAAAAATATTTTGAAACTAAATTTATAGAAAACAAAATTAATATTCAACTGAAGGCGTTTGCTCAAAAATAAAAGTGGGGAATATTTTATATTTTGATTTCTTACAAATCAATTTCATATAATTTATTTTTTATCCTAGTAATGAATTTAGTCACCTTTAACTGAAAGATAACATACTGAATATTTACTAGAACAAGTTTCCCTACAAAGATAAATTTATAAATCTTAAAAGATATATCAGATACCATTATTTGTTTTTTAAAAACGATTTACAGTGAACTAGACAGGTGTGTTATTATTAACATTTAATAAACCTTTTTAAGAAACATTTCAATTGATGACAGAAGCATTTTTAGCAACATTATATAGTAAATGGCAATGAGCAAACAGCTTTTCTCATTACACTAAAAAGTATAGTTAGATACAACCGCTCATAAGTCTTCATTTCACCATCTATAGCCATACAGTTCAACCCTTGTTAATTCAAACACGCTTAAAACGAACTACATCTCTTATCCCTGCCCTCCTGTTTGTCTCTTGTTCATTGGATAAAATGAACAAGGTTAAGACAAATTAATTTAAAGTTTCCTATGAGTTTCTTTAAACAAGGTTCAGCTGTATTAAACTTCTTATACTCACCAATGAATCATGATAAACATCAGGGGAAAAAATAAGATCTCAGGGGAAATATCAAAAATATACCGGGTAATCACTATAGCTTCAATCTTTTGTCTTGCAGCAAAATATAAACTACTTTGCAGCCTATTAATAACTTCAAAATATTCTAAAATTTATTCATGTTGCATAGAAATCTGAAATCAATTTTGAAATTTGAGAAAACAATACGGAATGTTTTTGGAATATTTTTTTTAACCCTTCAAATGATTTTTTGAGTTACATCTCTGACTTTTAAATTAGTTTTATTTTACTGATATTAGCACTAGTGTCAGGGCTTAATTTCTAACAAAAATGTAGCACTCTTATTGTGCTCGCAACCTTTTGGTACATAAATAGCCTATAGTCCATCTAACACAAAAAAGGAAGGAAATCACATAAAATTAAAGAGAGGTATAGAAAATGGGCTGATATGAACTCCCAAGCAAATTAAGCCCTGACTAGCATCAGTAAAATTAAAGTGCTCAAATATAAAGAATGTATATAAGCTCAATTATAATACTTTCAAGGTAATTTTCCTATATATTTTTCAGTTCAGTATTTTAATTTCTAATGAATTAAAACTTTTGTAAATGAGCGCCTATAAATTTTAACAATTCACAAATCATGTTTCAAAATATACAAAAGATCGACTTTTTTTATAAAAATGTCTAAATAAATAAAAAAAATAATAAAACAATTTTTGATCTTAAAAAAGTGAGAAAACCAGCATAAAGCTAATATTATTACTATTTTACAGAATGCAATTCATATTGCAAGCTGCAACCCCATTAAAAATGTAATTCCATATTATAAAAATGTAAAAACTAAAGAAACTAGGAAAGTTCCAGAAAGATTTTCAATTTTATGCTATGAACATATTCGAAGATGAACTATGTAAAACTTAAAAGATCTATTGATTTCTTCCAGCAAAACAAATATAAATCAGAATATGAATCAAATTGTTCGTAACTAAAAAAATACCAGTTTCTTTAAAGAAAGAACGAATAAACACTTCAAGTATTTAAATAGCAGATAAATTTGATACCACAATGACTGCATTAAAATTTTAGCATGAATTATCACTTTTGTTACTTATCTGATGAGATGGCACTTGGACTACTTTCGAAATTCCACAAAAAAACTTTAAAAATATAAAAGTTCAGCTTTTATGGAAGGATCATGTGAAAACATTTAACAATCTTAGTTATTAACAAGTTCTACGTAATTTGCAGGATATAACCCAACACGACCATCTCTTCGTCCTTTGCACCATCCTTGCTCATCTTCATCCTCTAACTTCTCAAACACTTCTCCTAAATATAACATAAATAAAATAAATAAATCACTTCAATGCTATCCATATTACACATACCATGTGTGCATAGACAAAATGAATGAAGATTTTTCTTAAAATTTTAATTTTAATATTTTATACTAAGACAAAAAAATACATACATACATGCATGCATGCAAAAACTCTGCAGTTAAAATTCAGCTTCTAAAAATACTTCATTACATATATGAACAACAAGGATGAAACAGCAGTCATAGAATATCATAACTTAATGTATTGCTTATGATTCAGCCTTTGCCTTTGCTTATGGCCAGAAAGTCTTAAGGCTTGACTGATACTTCGGCGCCGATGATTGAACATTTTATTCATCAGCCTCGAAAAATATCTGAAAGCCGATGGTTTTTGAAAAAAAAATCTCTAAGATTTCATCAGGCTGAAATCTATCTTCCCTATTTTTTACTTCATAATTAAAAGCACATACTGCATGTGGCCTGAAATCGAGCAGCTATTACATGTTATATTTCAATCACATAAACCTCGAAAATTTGTAAGTTGCAAAATGTTAGACTTTTCCCATTATAGGATCCAGCCATGGGCGTCGCTGCCTGCTGAACATTGGAGGGGACTTTGGAAAAATAGAAATAGTAGGAAAAATTCATGTTTTTTAAAAACATGTTTAGCCTTTGTAAAGACCAATGAACATTGCAATTTTCAAATAAGGACCACAAGGAGTTAATATTCTGACCCGTAGCGGGGAGAAAAAATTGGGGAGGGGGATATGAAATTGCCGACCCCTCATTATTTTCAAACAGAGGGGGAAAACCTCATTAATTTCAAACCTCCAGAATGGGTCCAACATATTTTCTAAGAGGGAAGTCATAACTAGATCAGAGAGTTGAGAATGTGTTCCTAATCGTAAGTATATTATTTACCCAGAAGTAAGGGGATCATTCCACGTCAAATCGCCTAAGGCTATGTGCCGTCATGTCTCGGATTTTGTTCAATATTTTTTTACGGATAGATACCTATGAGATAAACTCAAATTAATTTTTTTAGATTTTTTGAATAAAAATTTAGAGTTGTAGAATTTTTTGAAATTTTGATTTTTTTCAGAATTTTTGCTTTTTTATTCTTGGTATGCATTTTGAAAAAGCTCTATAACTTCCTCATTTTTCATTCAATTAAGCCAGTTTACGTATCATTTGAAACCTAATTATTTTCTCCTTCAATATTAGTGACAAAAATGAGATTGTGAAAAATAGAATTTTGCCAATGGTCGTCAGAAGTCAGATTTTGTGTTTTTTCGATTGGTATGTTCAATAGGTCATATCTCCGGAGTACCAACTAAGAACTGCCCAATTTTTTTTTCAGTAATGACAACATCATATACTTTTTATGTATAAAAAATTAGGAGGGTGTTTTTCGTTGTTTTGGAATAAAAAATTCAAGTGTGTTTTTTCAGTTGGTATGATCAATAGGTCATATCTCCGGACTACCAACTAAGAACTGCACGCCACTTTTTTTCTGTTATGACAACATCATACCCTTTTTATGTATAAAAAATTGGGAGGGTGCTTTTTGTAGTTTTGGAATAAAAAAATCAAACGTGTTTTTTCAGTTGGTATGATCAATAGGTCATATCTCCGGATTACCAGTTAACAACTGCGCCATTTTTTTTTACATAATGAAAACATCATGATGTTTTTATGAATCAAGAAATTAGAACGAAGTTTTTTTGTTGTTCTGAAATTTAAAAAAATATATTGAATTTTTGAAACAAATTTCTTTGAAAATCAAGTTTTCGACAAGTTTAAAAACTCCGTAAAATTAAAAAAAAAAAAAAAAAAAAAAAAAACCTATGCTATCATAAGGAAGACCACGACATGGCAGCTGAATGGCATTTCTTTGCCACGAGTCATGGCAAGAATGCATGCGATGGAGTAGGGGGCACAATAAAACAGCTTGCAATAAGAGCAAGTCTTCAAAGAACTCTCGAAGAACAGATTTTAAATGCACATGATCTATTTCAATTTGCCTCTCAAAACATAAAGGGGATACAGATGTTTTTCGTTACAGCAGTGGAAGTGGTTGCAAATGAAGATTTTTTAAAGCAAAGATATGAAAGAGCCTTAATAATAGTAGGCAGCAGAGAGAATTACTTCTTCATGCCATTAGACACGAAGGGTATATTAGTGAAGAAGGTTTCTGTGTTTGAAAAACCTTTTGTTGCCACTGTCGGAACATCGTAGAAATAAAGATTGTTATTCATTAAATTTTTATGCTTTCATTTGATAACAAATTATAAAATGTTACGTAGATTTCAGAATAATGGAAACCAAATATAAAATTTTTCCAACCACCAAGAGCTCGCGAGTCTTTCTTTGTCAAACTATGAATGAAAGTATATTTAAAGACATTTCAGTTTACTTTATCGTAATTCCTATCGGTTGATGGAGTGGCTAGGGTCATTTTCAAAATTTACTTACATTTGCTGTCCGGAGGTTAAAAAGACGATTTTGAAGCATAACTTATATTTTAAATTCAATGCGAATAATTATTTTCTGCAAGAAATACTCCCAAAAAAATTCTATCACTCAACAAATTATTGAAATTTATTTATTTATTTTTATATAAGTCTTTAAAAATGAGAATCAAGGCAAAAACGGTTGTCCATTTCCAATTTTCGCAAGTTCAACTATTTTTTTCCTATACTTAATGGTCAAAAAAAGTAAATGCGACATATTATTTTCATATATTGACTATTAGTATATGGTATTCATGATAAATATTGACAATAGTAATTTTATTTCAATAAGAAATGTATGAATATATTTTGTCCGGAAGTTCTTGTCAAGTCCGTTACCCTAAGATTATTTTAGCTAAAAAAGGTATTTATTGAAGTCAAAAGATGGTAACACGTATTCAGTTAACTTAACAAATTAGTGACGTAACTATTTTGTACCATTTTGTTTCCCTAAGTCGAGAAGTATTGCTGTGGCGTTTCGCACAAAATTTTTTCCAGGTGCGTATTTTTATAATTTGTCAAGTCCGTTACCAAAGATTTTAGTATTAATTTTTACTTTTTCTAAACTTTTAACCCTAAATATTGTTTCTTATACAACTCTAAGAAAATGCATATTGTAGTTCAATTTTTAAATTCGACAACCTAGCCATAATTTGACATTTTGGTTGAAATGTCAAGTCCGTTACTGGTCAAATCCGTTACCAAATGTCAAATTCGTTACCATAGAGTTTTTGATCAATATTTCAATCATCACAAACGTCGTTTTAAGCTTCAGGGTGCAAATAATTTCAAGTGAAGTTGGTTCTAGGCTCTATGATATAGTTTAAAAGCGAGATTTCATATTGATTTTGTATGGTAATGGACGACAATTTTCCTTGCAACTTACAGTTTTACAGCAGCATTTGAAAACTTAATTATTCATCAAAGTGTACAACCAGTTACTTTTTACACACCTACAATATGTGACTAAACATCTGTTAGTGTTTCTAAAAGAAAATAGTAAGTTAAAAAAATTACTTAAAAATTTTGAAATGTAAGCATATGGTGAAAATGACCCGCTAGCAAATAATTACTGAAGAGTAAAATAATTCTGCAGCGACTTTTCACTACCAAAGCATGCAAGCAATAGAACAATATAAAACTACCATCATTTGAATGTAATAAATAGGATACATTTTCATCTGCTTGTAACGGGTGATGCTGAGTGAATCTCAAATTTAAGTTTCAAAAGTTGATTTTAAAGTAAAGTTTTTGAAAAAAAACATGTTATATTTTTATTTCAAAATAACAAAAAAACTTCGTTCTAATTTCTTGATTCATAAAAACATCATGATGTTTTCATTATGTAAAAAAAAATGGCGCAGTTGTTAACTGGTAATC
The DNA here is from genome assembly GCA_038373865.1 of Uloborus plumipes. Classification (NCBI taxonomy): domain Eukaryota; kingdom Metazoa; phylum Arthropoda; class Arachnida; order Araneae; family Uloboridae; genus Uloborus; species Uloborus plumipes. The sequence goes on from JAXGGA010011378.1 coordinate 15,037, forward strand.
CGGAGATATGACCTATTGATCATACCAACTGAAAAAACACGTTTGATTTTTTTATTTCAAAACTACAAAAAGCACCCTCCCAATTTTTTATACATAAAAAGGGTATGATGTTGTCATAACAGAAAAAAAGTGGCGTGCAGTTCTTAGTTGGTAGTCCGGAGATATGACCTATTAATCATACCAACTGAAAAAACACACTTGAATTTTTTATTCCAAAACAACGAAAAACACCCTCCTAATTTTTTATACATAAAAAGTATATGATGTTGTAATCACTGAAAAAAAAATTGGGCAGTTCTTAGTTGGTACTCCGGAGATATGACCTATTGAACATACCAATCGAAAAACACAAAATCTGACTTCAGACGACCATTGGCAAAATTCTATTTTTCACAATCTCATTTTTGTCACTAATATTGAAGGAGAAAATAATTAGCTTTAAAATGATACGTAAACCTGGCTTAATTGAATGAAAAATGAGGAAGTTATATGAGCTTTTTCAAAATGCATGCCATAAATAAAAAAGCAAAAATTCTGAAAAAAATCAAATTTCAAAAATTCTACAACCTAAATTTTTATTCAAAAAATATTTAAAAATTAATTTTGAGTTTATACTCATAGGTATCTATCCGTAAAAAAATATTCGAACAAAATCGCGAGACATGACGAGCACGGACCGGAACATAATTTTGCAAATTAGGACAGATTAGTGACGTAAGGAATGAGCCAAGAGGAGGTACGGTGGTTTCTCCCTGGATATTTTTTGTAATTTGTGGTCTTAAAAATGCATTTTAAACGATCTTTGGTAATGTTATGGGAGAATAGGTTCGAGTGCGCTCATCCGTCCATTTTTCGATATCGAAACGTTAAAAACTCCATTATTAACTCTGATTGTGCTATGGAAAGAGGGGATCTGGGATTTTTTCGAAATTGTATTGCTAAAAACGCAATTTTAGACTATCTTTGCAGATAATACGTAGATTAGAGATTCGAGTTCCCTCTTTTCAGAAAATTATCTCTGAAAAATGCATTCTAAACAATTTTTGGCCATGGTAGTAGTTGAAGAGGTTCAGAGGCGCTTCTCTGGATATTTTTGGATATTGAAATTTAAAAACACAAGTATAGATCATATCTGATTGTTTTAGGGAAAGGGAGGTCCGGAATTCTCCCCTGGAACTGTTTTTGAAAATGTAACTTTAAAAACGCAGTTTTAGACTATCTGCGTAGATGTTAGGAGAGTGGAGATTTAGGGCCCACCCTTGAACTTTTTCAAAATTGAAGGGTCATCTTTGATAATTTTAAGAGGACAGACAAATATTCGAAAAGCGTTATTTCAGTTGACTTTCAATGATGTTAGGGCAGGAATTTTTAAGAACTCTCCGTCGGAAACAAAAGTTTAAGCCCTTTAGAACGAAATATAGGACGATCTTAAACGTTGTTGACAAAAGACAGAGAGGGGAAGGGAGACGCCTCCTTTTTTAATGAGAGATATGTTTATTCAAGCTGAAGCAGCAAAATAAATAAACAAAAAAAAAAAAAGAGTTATACTCCCACATCTCACATTTTATGCTCACGTTACAGTATTCAAAATTCATGCATTTGATCAATAACAATGCAAAAGCTTAATTTAGTGCTTGAAGAAAAATTAATGTTTTTCATCCTGCTTTATCACGTCATAATTTTTACTTTTGATAAAAACAAATAATTAAAAACGATTAAATATAAGTTTTCAGGGAGAAGACTGTCTAAAAAGTTCTGACTTCTTAATATGCAGTGTAATATGCCAGGAAAAAAATTCCCTTTATAATTATTCATCTAGCATTTTGATCTTCAACAATATGTGAGAAATCTTTCTAATATTTTTTTTATTTAATTAATTTTTATTATTGTTTCTTACCCTCTCCTTCATAAAAGCATTTGTTTTGCTTCAATTGTGCCTATGCTAAGAACGATGCTTTCACCTAATTTTGAAAGTTCCATTTTGAAATTTATATTTCTCAGTTAAAAATTAGGTTTGAAAATTTCAATTAAAAATAATTTGTATGAATAGTAACTTGCTTTTTTTAATGATAATTCAGTTCTTTTTACAAATTTTCATGGAAATGCAGCGATAAAATATTTTGTCGGTCCCAACTTTTTAAAAAGAATTTAGTTATCTAAATAATACTCAACTAAACAAGCCTTATTATTTCATCACTTAAAAGATAAAACAGAATATTTTTCACGTAAACTGTTTCTTAGTTATTTGAAAATATAATTCTAACTTAGAATAAAATATTTCGTTATCAAATTGCTAATATTGAACGTTTTCTTTGCAACTCAAATTTCATAAAAATGTATATCAATTAGTAACTGCAAAAATAAGAAAAATTAGTAAGCAAACACGAAAATACAGGTAATTTTCTCTTGTTGTGTATTATTTAACTTGCTCAAAAATTTAAATTACTTCGATCAAAAAATAAGGATCTTAATACTGATTAGTATATACTCATCGAAAATATTCCAATCAAATATCTTGTAATGTTCATTGTAAATAAATACGAATAAGCATTTCAGCTAAAAATCAGTTTAGTATAAAACTCTATATAAAGTCTACATATGTTAGGGGAGTATCATTAAAGGGCACACAAGGACGGATACAAGGGAGGGGCGATGGAGGCGATCGCCCCCTTTTTTGAGGACCTCTCCACCGGTAATTTTTCTCTCGCGATGCTGAAACTCAAAAAAACTTTTTAGATAAGTTTTGAATGTTGGGGGAAGAAGGTTTGGGCCTTACCCCCAGAAATATTTCGGAATTCAAGTCCGAAATTTTTGTGATTAATATTTGAACTAGTATACATAATAAAAGTAAGTTATAAAGACCAATTGCCCTTCCCTTGAAAATTCCTAGATTCGCCCTTGTGGGCACATTAGTATTTCCTTCTATGCATAAGCAATTTGTGATACTGATGTCTTAAAAATCGCTCCGTGCTCACTCTTACCCAGGGCCGCCGCTACCAGCGATGGGGGCCGGTACCAATTTTAATGCCGGGCCCCCATGCACCCCCCCCCCCAAATTGCATATTTTAATGCTGTCCTTTCAGCACATTTGCAATTGTAAAAAAAAAAAGCGAAAAAAATTTTTTTTTCTGAAATACTTTTTTTTTAGTTACGAAAGTGTGCACCTGATTTTATTTTCACGTTATTTGTGTCGCCAGATGATTTTAAAAAGCGATGCAATTTCCTTTGCGCAAGCGTGTTTCATTCATTAGTGTTTGTACTAGCAATTGTTTCATATTGAGAATCGGCAATGGAAAGCGAGATTTTTTTTTGATGAAATTATTGACACTAAAACGGGAAAAACATGTTCATAACCTTACGGGCCCCCCAAAGCTCCGGGCCCCGGTACTAAAGGGCCAGTATCCCCCCCTCCCAAACGGCGGCCCTGCTCTTACCGTTAAAGGTATATGAAGTTAACAAGAAATTTTGTAATATCTTTTTTATGTTATAACAAAAACAATAAAATGAGTAAAACTTACATGATATCTTTCCTCCAAATATGATACTCTTTAGTGCCGTACTGGACCGATGCACCATGCTTTATGAAAGGATTCGCTTTGCACGAAGGAAGATCCTTCTCTAGCAGTTCAAAAAAAAAAAAAATCTTGCTCACACCATGTCGCTAAACACGTGGACACATTAGTGTCCCTCTTGAAGCCCCTTCCTCTCTGGGGGGTCTACGGATGGTCAGAGGGATTTTTTAGTGCCCATTGTAATGCAGCTGGACAGTGTCTTCTTTCCTCGTTAAGAAGAGTGCAATAAAAGAGGGTGGTCTTATCTGGGACAGAATCATGAGAAGTATTTGAAATGGGGAAAAGTGCACAAAAGGAAATTTATTTCTTAGATAGCAAGCTGTCACGTTTCCTAATTTTTAAGCCACGTTCTCAAAGGAGCTAATTCTAATATAATTTGTTTTTGCAAAAGAAGATATCCACACTTTTCTAGTGTTGTATATTCGGCGTTGTAATATATTGAATGAAAATCTTGAGGGGGACTTTTTTTCTGTTTGGTTCAAGAATACAAACCCCAAGGTCTATTTATTATTTCCAATGCCCCGTCGAGTAGGTGGGTGGTCGGAAAAAGGGAAAGTGTCAATTGTTGAATGGAGGGATTGGATCTTCTTATTTCCACGTTTTAACGGGTTTTGTTACTAGAAGAAAAATAATTGCTCTGGTAAGGATGGCATAAAACGCAAAAAGCCCACAGTAGGAAACTGATTAATTCACAGATGGTTCATCAAGTGCAATATAGAGACGGAAGTTTTTATAATTTTAGTTCGGGCTGTAATTCTAATTTAATTTTCATACACAAATGATACCTAGCTCTGACCTATTTTTTTTCCTCAAGTGTAAGAATTCCAAAATATTGAGAGGAACTTTTCCTCAGTTCAAAATATTGGGGGGGACATGTCCCCCTCGTCCCCCCCGCCAACGACGCCCGTGGATCCAGCTCCTTCAATATGAGAGACATGTCTCAATTTTTTTTTTCAGGAAAAACAAGTTCATACTGTTTTCTTGTTAGTTGTGACTTTGTTTAAAAAAGTAAAATTTGAAACTTAAAACCTAGAGCTGTGTATGAGTTATCTAGTCAGAAGGATACTCTCATAATCTCAAGGTAAATATTCTAGCCAAATGTACATAAAACTTTGTAGCAATAGAAAACACCAGTTATACTAGTTATACTTTACCTTAAATAACTAGTTAACTAGTTATTTAAGATAAAATGATCATGCAAATTTTCCAAGTAGATTCTTATGATTAAACAAGAAACAAACCTGTTTTAAACGACAGTTCATCTGCTTCAGCACCTTCATAATCATACAAAGCTCGTACAGGAACACCAGGTTCACCATTATCTACTAAAGCTTCATTTGACCCATCATCCCACTCTTCCTGGTCATCGTCAAATGGGTTTGAATCTTGACGGCCATTGCTACAGCAAGGGGAAATTCAGTTCAACTTTTATAACAACAAAATATATCTATGCATCAATCAACCTGCTGTAAAAAATGAGGGAGACCACGCTGACAGAAAAGCTTGTTTTATTCAACATGTTGGAGAAAAATGAAATTCAGTACCATCTTTCAGGCCTATTCTAATAGTCACGGAAAGAACAAGAAAAAAATTGCACACAAAGTTCATTTTTTCTGGCAAGCAAGGAAATGACCAAAACAGGGAGTGCCTGAACTTTGGGCTCCCTTGATTTTATTGGCATGCCGTCTGATGTTAGGGAATGCGGAGAATACATAACTTTGAATCTGGGGTTGGTACATCAATTAATTATAAATATTATTGTGGTACATTAAAATACTACTTATATTAACTTTTGGTACACATTTACAATTTTTTAATTTAAAATATATTTCTGGTTCCCTAATTAATTCAAACTGTCACAAATGAATTTTGTGGAACAATATTCTTTGAATTTTACATAGGCTTACAGCACAATCCAGAATGTCTCATTTTATTCAATTTTCTGTACCAAAGATTGTCTGTTTTTTTAATCACTATGTGGATTACAGCATCTTTTATTGCATTAATTTAAATTTTCATCCAAATAGGTCAGATCGCCTTTTTGTCGGATGTCTGTGCATCCATAAGCTCAAAATTTTTTTGCATTGAAAAAGGCATTCCTTGTAACACCGAAGCACATGTCTGCAGTATCCTTGCGTACTTGTGCTTAAGGGGACGCTGCAGTGGAAAAGAATATCAGAATTCATCTTTCACCGCTTCCTTTCTCTTTCTGAGGGGAGTGTACACAGAGGCGGACTGGCCGTAGAGGCCACCTGCCCGCGGGCAGGTGCGCCCTCTGGCCTGTGCGCCCTCAAAACGTGTGCGCCTTTGGGGTTTTTTTTTAATTTTAAAGGTTTGAAAGCAACCCCTAACAGTTTGAACAGCACTCCCCCCCCCCCCCCCCTGCCAGTGCGCCTTCAACTTTAGAAAATTACTTATTTTTTACTTTTACCCGTTTGGAACATGTAAAAGGTAGTCAATATGCGTTATCAGAAGGCAGTTCTTATTGTACCCCAGAAGTGATTGGTGGTCTTTAAGGGGGACCTCATCCAAAGTTAGCGCCCCCCGGTCTGTGCGTCCTTGCGCCGTGATGAACAAAGCCCCCCCCCCTTTTTTTTTTAATATTTACGTTCGAAGCACGGAAAGCAATCTATAAAAGATTGAAGAAAATGGTTAAACACAAAAATGTACCTGTTATAATTAACTTTTATTTATTGTATCACAGACGTGAGAGGTTGTCGGAAAGGGGGATCTTTGCCAAAAAAAAAAAAATCAGCGCCTTCCAGGTTGTACGCCCTGCACCCTCGAACCCTTGCTCCTTCGTTTTTTTCCACCTTACTTTCGGAGGGTATGAAACAAGGCAGTCCCGACGGAGGGGGGGGGGGGGGTCTTTATCCAAAGTGAGCACCCTCCGGCCTATGTATCATTGCACCCTCGAATCTAGTTGACTTGGGTGCCCTCCCTCCCTCCCCCCCCATTCTTTTAATTCGAAGCGAATGAAACAGTCGATAAAAGTTTGCTGCAGGAGATTATAATTAATAATGTGCTATAATTCACTTTAATTCATTGCCCCCCACCCGCCCCCAGAGGTGATAGGTAGTCTGGAAGGTGGACCTTTAACCAAAAAAAAAAAAAAAAAACCATCTTCCTCTGGGCTATGCGTCTTTGCGCCTTCAAACCTGTGCTCCTTTGGTGTTTTTTTTTTTTTTTTTCTTTTTTTTTAATTTTTTACTCGAAGCGCGTGAAGTACTTAATAAAAGTTTCAGAATAAGGTTCAAATGAATAGCGTAAAAAGTAAACTTTGAATTCATAGCACCTCAAAAGGGATATGTAATATGGTCTGAAACCAAAGCGAGCACTCTTATTTTTGTGCGTTTTCCTCTCTCTTTTGTTGTGTGAGTGTGTCAAGTCAAAGTGTCAATCTACCTTGACTGAGGTTATGAATTCGTGTGTGGGTGATGTTGGTTAGAGAAATCGGTTGTCAGAAGATTCTTCAGACAGGTATTTTTATGATGTCAGAAAGCTGCATGAGTAAGCAATTGAATTGTATTGCACTGAAAAACGTGTACTACCGACAAAAATGTTTAGTTTTGCCTAAAATAAAATTAAATAATGATTTACTGAATATTGTGTTAGTTGATTGACTGGCTCCTTCCTATTTTCATGAGCATTTTAATATTAAGCGGATCATCAAAACAGCAGTAAGTAAGTAAAATTAGAGCAGAGCCCTTAAACCGCTGAATCTATATATACGTACACCATAATTCTTTATAAATCACACAACTTTTCGAAGGTAAACAATAAATTGAAAAAAACAATTTCTGTATTTTAAGCACAACAGCTAATATGTAACCATTTAGTGCAGGATAAAACTCTGTTATGAAGCCCATTTATTTGTGAATAATGGTTAAAATTGTATTTTATTTAAATCTATATACGTGTTCCATCGTGTGCATTATAACGATCTTTTATTGTTTTACAAGATCGGTTTTAACACAATGAGGAGGGTTCGCAAATTATGAAAATTATTTTTTTTTTTTCAAACTTCCGAATTCACATGACTTATCTGATTAATGAGAGATAAGTTTGGAAAGTACTAGCAATGGTTTTGGAGGGTTTAACTCATAACAGTTAGGTCAGATTCTTAATTTGTTTAAGAATACAGAATCTAGAATTTTTAAAAGCGTTTGAGACAGAAATCACAAATAAGTAACGCAATTTTTGTTAAGCACCAGAGGACAAAGAAATTGTAGCTAAAGAAGTAACTTTAATTTTTTAATGAAAATAAACGCGTTTAAAATAGAGCGAGATGTATTACTGTGAACAGAAAGTTTTATTTATTGGTGTATTATTTTAAAGGCTTTCATCTTTTTAGCCTTAAATCACTTTAATAAAGATGATTTTTCCCAGATTTTACTTTTATTATTATCTACGCTTTATTGGAGACCCTGCATGAGAGTAAGTAAAACATTTCAGAATGTAACACGCTCGTAAAAAATATAACTTTCATTGAGAAATGAGAGGAATAAACATCGTCATTTTATATTACTATCTGTTTTCTCAGGCATTGCACGGTCTACCGTGAAAATAAAAGTTTTGCCAAAAGACGCATGTTCACCAATCAGGCTCAAAGAAAAGAAAAAATTGTGTACAATTTCACGCCAAAGTGAAGGGATAGCTATTTCAAAATTTAAATATAGACCGTATCGGATTTTTTTTAAACACACCTATCTCCCCCTTTATATGAAATTTCTGAGTATTGAAGAACCTTTGTGATAAATTTGACAAAGATCCGACGGAAACTTATTGTTGTTATTTCCCAAATATAATCCTACGAAACTGGCTAACCAGGCAGTATGACTCAGAATTTAAATTAGGCCTCTTTGGATTTTTTTTGAGTTCCGATGTTCCGAAAATCTTCAATGTGAATTTCTGAGCATCTAAGGACTTTAGTACGAAATTTGGTAAAGATCCGGCGCAAACTGTGGATTTGTATAAGAAGCATACTCACCCACACCTATTTATTATGCAGGTTTAGCTTATAATTTAACTACGGTATACTCCCAATTATCCGCGCAATTGGGTGGCACGGGTATCGCGGATAACGAAAAAAGGCTAAAAATAAGTGATAAAAAGAAGATAAAAATTGTGTTTTGCTTAAAATTAATCGTATTGTGTATAAAAAGTGTTACAAACAATGAAGATAGGAACAGGATTACACATTTGTGTTGTAAGTTCTGAAGCACATACAATCTATATAGGAATAGTAGTGCGACAAAGCACTCTTCTGTAACATATATTATACCAAACTTAATTTTGGGGCAAAAAAAAAAAAAAAAAACCCGAGACCCTTGCGGATAATTGCCGAAGAAAATGTGTGTGTGTGTGGGGGGGGGGGGTGCTATTTTGAAGTGCGCCCTTTGAATGTTTGGGTTGGCGCCCTCATGAGGGAGCCAGTCCGCCCCTGAGTGTACATCTGTGAGGTGATTGACATTTAAACCACCAATAACTGGACCGTGAGGAGAAAGTGGGGGGACACACGTCCCCGTCACTTTAGGGGAGAAAGAACCCCTATTGTGAATAGCAATCTGAAGCTTCAGGCGAAAATCAGAGCTGCCTCTCCCTTGTTGAATTGAAAGAAGAAAGGCTGTTAGTTGGCTCAATCTGCCATTTTACGTTGTGGAATTCGTCCCTGTGATTTTACTTGCACCTATTAATGCTTGTACATTTCAACAGATATCTGATTTTATTTGGAAATATGTTTCCACGCACAAACATTTTTTTTCTTAAAATCAACAAATGAATGAAAATTTGAGAATAATGAACACATAAATTACATGATTACATATTGATGGTTTCCTTAATAAAATATTTTGGAAAAAAAATAGAAAAAAAACAGCGTTCCGTTTCTAAACAGCGTATACCTGACATTGGGATATCAATGCGGCAGAGGCGATGATCGGAGGAAAAGAGACGAAATACTGCACAGAAATACTGCGCAGCATATACCTCACACAACGCCACACAACATTGGGTGTGAACGGGTTAATTTAGATCAATAAAAAAAGCAATTTCTGCTTGTCACAAGTTTTCACAACATGACAAGTGAGCCAACTTCCCGAATGAAAATATCTAGACAAAACATTTTTTGGGGCCAAAAAATTACACTGGGTGAAGCTCTTACATGTGATGTTTCAGTTCCGATAGAAAATTTTCACTTCGGCTGCATTGAATTACAGGTAAGATTTTTTCAATCTTGACTTTTCTGTTTCTACTAAATGAAGTGTCATGTCGACAGCGGAAATTAAGACACAAAATAAATTAATTTTTCAATTTATTTTTGCATAATTTAAAAGAAACCTATTGCCATGGACATAATAAGGTGTTTTTATTTTCAAATCTTTTATTAGGGATGTTCAGCTATCATATTGCGGGAAATTTGTCATGTCGGCAGCACCGAAGTAGAAGATATTTGTTACGAAACTGATGCGTGCGTTACCGATGTTTTTTCGCAATTCTTTCTTCGTGTTATGAGTTGAGTTTTAAAGAACAAAGATAATTTCAAGTGCATCATCAAATTTTCCATTAATGGAAGCAGTTTATTTATTGTTTTTTTAAATGCTTCCAAAGCAATAGTTTTTCCGCAAAATTTTACTTTTCAAACAAAATTGTCATTTTCCCCCCTCTTTTTTTTTACATCAATATTCAGACCTTCGTTCGTAACTACTGCACCCAAAATATAATTTTGCTTTAAAATGGAAAATTTAAGAACAGTTTAGTGCAAATCCCCCCCCCCCTCGCCATACTCTGACTGTCTTGAGCTAATTTCGTTTTTTAAGATTGTGTTAAGAATTTTATTTTATTTTGATTGTTTAACTATTAACCTATTTATCTGTTTGAAAAAAAACTTTGTCGCACTAATTTAAACTTTAACTAACTTTTAATTAGTCTCCAATCTTATTTATGAAACAAAAAAGCGTTCAGGCTGTGTAAGTATTATTATATTCTAAGTAAAATTATTTTCTTTTTAAACATAAAAGGTAGTGAATGTGTTTACTTTTGTACACTAAGTACGAAATCTGTAATATTTATCAGATCGGTAGCATTCTCATCATGTCGGTAATGCTCAAATAGAACCCCCCTAAATTGGGAGTAAATGTTCACCTTGACCATGCCCCTAATTTTTAAAAAAAATTGTTACAAATGTGTATTTGAAATACCCTATTGATTTTATTTTCTGAGTATCTTTCAAAATTGAAAATTTCCATGGTCAAATTGGCACTTTTCCTGATATTCACCCATAACTCATAGAATAAACATTGATTCAAATCCTTGCGTTTTAAGGAGTGAAGAAATTATTTGCATTAAACTAAGTTTAGTTGACGGCCTTTCGTAGAGGGTTTTTTTTTTTTTTTTTGTATCCGCTGCTCATTTTGAAGATTTAAAAAACAATGCATAAAAATGAAATCAAATACAGCATAGGATTTAAACTATTGGCACAAAATTAAAAATTATATTTTTATCCACATGTGACACAACATATGAAATATTTCCACATACGCAAGCAAAGTCATGGCAGAAATGCTTCTTTACTCATTGAACTCTTTGTTACTGCCATCCCCTCCCTCCAACTACAAACACGTGTTTTTTATTGCCCTGAAGACGAACTCTCCCCTGATAACGACTCCCCCCTGACCCCCCACTGTCCCAGTGATTGTCTCCGACGGGAGGCGTGGTTTACGTGAAAACTCCTCGTTTTTTACAAATTTTCTCCGTTTTTAATTCGATATTACTCTTATTCTAATCTAAGTACGATTAAGTAAAAAGTATCCCTGAAAAGCCCAAACATTCAAGAATTACGCGTTGTTTTTCATTTTGAGCTAATATTTCATCTTGGATATTTATGAAGTGTTTAAGCAAAAAGCACCTCTTACTTTTCAAGTCAAAAATTCAACTGCCATTTAACAGTACACTTTTAGAGAAAATGAAAAATTTAAAAAACACGCGATATTTGTCTTGCTGTGAAGAATCTTATGCAGAAAAAATTATCTCAAAATATTTAAATGCGATAAAGCAATCCCGAATTAACTGCCCCGTAGACTTAACATTAACTTCGAAACTTTCGAGGCTCACTACGGAGGAGCCTTAATTAACGTTGGATTAAAACTTCACTATTTCTGCACAAAGGTAATTAGTTTTTTCAAATAGGTTTGTTTGGTTTCAGTGCAATGGAGCTCTTTCTTGCAACTTAACCCATTAACTTTATAAATGAAGTATGTATGTATATATATATATATATATATATATATATATATATATATATATATATATATATATATATATATATATATATATACACTAGCAGGATGTTTCAGAACTTTTAGGCAAAACTTTAAAGGGGGATGGATACACACCAAGACAAACAATATTAAATAGTACAGTCGGTATCCTAAACGATTTCCGAAGGAGATACATCAGGGTAGCATTATTATATGTATTGGATAACTAAAATACATTTTTATAACAAGGAAAAATGGGGGTAATAATGTTTTTCAATAATAATTTTAAAAATTTTAGTAAAGCATCAGACTCCATAGCAGTTTGGAAAAAAAATCAGGACATAAAATTACAAAAATATCAGGACACTTAAAAAAAAAAAAAAATCAGGTATACACTATACCTACATAATGATGCATAAAAAAGATTGACTATATACATCTCAACGAAAAGTACATCATCATATTTAGTACAATCATGTTTATGTATGCATACTTGTTTTTTCTACTGGAAACGTTGGCATAAAAAAGATCAATGCAAATGCTTAAAGCTTAAGATTGGCCCCCTTTTTTGTTTCAAGTCACTAAAAATCTTTTTTCAAAATCTTTTTTCAAAATCTTTTTTTTTTTTTGGTTTTTTTCCCTTTAAAAAATTTGTCTTATTTTAAATTTTACCCGCAATTTCTTCTTTTTTTTCATAAAAAATATGAATACATTGTTTACATCCCTATTGTGATAGTTTGAAAATTTTGTATTAAATGAACTGAATTCGAAACTATTGGTAGAGTGCAATAAATCCATTTAGCACAGTTCTTTGTTCTAAGAATGGTACAAAATAAAGAAAATTAAAAATTCAGTCGATTAATCGGCTCAACTTCATTCAGTATAATTACTTGTCCTAAGCAAAAGTACAATAAAATAGAACTTAAAAATTCTGTTGATTAATCAGCTAAACTTCATTTAGTATAATTACATGTTCTAAGCAAATAATTATAATATAAAATAATTTAGCAGTAAGTTGCTGCCTTTAAGCCAGGAGTGATGCAAAATTACATGTGATACACCACCAACTCTGTTAGGGCATAACCGAGTTAACGGTGTATTGCATGTATAAAATATTTTTAAGCAGATTAAGTGGCTAAAATAGGCACATATATTATTCAACAAAGTGGCCGATTACCGCCAATTAATCATTGTATCACTAAGTTTAACCTTTTCGATTATGGTCCCTTTTATTAAAGAATTTAAGTTCATTTTCATCTAGAAACGAACTGAAAATCTGTTGAGCCTTGAAATCAATTAAATTACTTTAAAAAATCAGGAATGTCAGGACCAAAAGCTAGAAATCAGAACATATCAGGACAAAATATTTTTCATCAAGAAAATCAAGACAATTACGAAGTCTGACGCATTTTTAATTTCAAGTGTGTGCTGTCAAGTTCTGAAAAATCTGAATATCCAAGACTTTTAATAGAAAAATAAAAAGTATCTTGACAGTTCAAACAACTGCAGCAAATATAAAAAAAAAATAATTTCAACAGTTTACAGCATTAAAAATTGCATCATTCAGTGTGTAGCACAATATAGTACAGTATGACAGTAGGTTCATAGATCATATCTTTGTTAAATGTAGTGAGTAAATTTAAGTAACAAAAAATTACAATAGAAATAATTTGGCACAAAATAAAATATCAATGCAAATATTGTTATTCTTTTAAGCATTTTTTTTTTTAATTTTAGAAACAAGTAAAATTGTACTAATGCATTCATCATTCTACTATTCATACAGTACCATAGAAATAATAACCGTAGAATCATACTTACGATGTTACACCGGAATTTCTATTTGATAAACCTTTCTCTTTAGTTCCATTTTTTGTTTGATTGTTTTGAATACTGGTTAACGTAATACCATCATTTTGATTTTTCTTTTCTTTTTTAGATATATTATGGAAGTCTGGATTGTATTCCTGTAAAATGAAATTATTAAAAAAAACAATTAGTTTAAAAATAAAAAATGCAGAACAATTATACTATAACGTAAGAGTTTAAATTTAAAACATTGTAAATCATCATATAGTTTTTAAACATTCAAGCAGAAAATTGACAAATGAACAAAACAAGTACAAACATAAAGATGCAAATTGCTTCTGAACAATTGCAAGTTATGATCTAAAACTTCCAAATTTGTTTCAATATTCATTTATATTTGGGATTTATTTAATTTTGATTGAAACACAAAATTATCAAATTAAATTCAAGTCAAAAAAGATAAAAATAAAATTGATAAATAATTTAATAAAAAAATAAAATTGATTTTAATAATATTAAAAATAATAAAAAAATTGATTTTAGCACAAAATAGTTGTTAAATGAGTTATTCAACAAGTTTATTTCATATTTTACTTTCTTATTTAACATTTACGAGCCCAAGGTATCATTGAACTGATATAATAGCATATGAAAGAAGTTTTTTTCATCCATAAAATTATGTTTTAATCCATAATAATTATGTTTTATTTGGATAGTTTTTTTCTTATTCAAAAATAGAATTATATTTTTTCAGAAAATGGTGAATAATTTTTACACCTTTGAAGTTTGAAAAATATTAAATGACAATTTTAAAAGGTAAGTCATTTTTTTAACTAATATTACATCCATACTAGAATTTAAAGATGAATGAAAATGAAAGGTAAAAATTATTTCATATTCCTTAAATAAAACTAAAATGTATTCTTGAATGCAAAAAAATATATATATATATTTATATATATATATATATCCAAACAAAAATAGTACAACAAAGAATTTCCGATTGTAGAGTCTAAAATTTTAATAATTTGATGAATACTCTTTGTCAAAAGTTATCAACTCAGTTTTAAGCATGAAAAAAAAAAGAAATTTGCAGTCAAACGTTTAATAAAATATAGTTTTATGGAAGTTATAAATAAAAAAAAAACAATTATTTTCTTCATAAAAGTGTAAATAAATATAAATTAGACTGATTATAATTATCTTGAAAATTACAACATTTAATTAAACTGTGTTAACTTTAACAGAACATAAATAAGTACCTTAAAATACAACGTAATTTGTTTTCAAGTTTCATAAAAAGTTATTCATAAATTTTAAAATTAAAAAAGTCTTACAGCCTGAATTCTCTGATGCAAGTCATCTTATATATCGTAATAAACATTGTGTAGATCATGTATCAATTAAAAAGGTGGTAAACGGATAAGCGAAAATCCCCCCTGTATATCCCAAAATGATAGGCCTGCTTATAGACCACTGCTTCCAAAAAAACAGTAAAATAAATTCTTTTTGCTGCCATTACACCTTCATAAATTATAAATAAAATACATAAATATTCAATATTTAATAGAAGACATTCATTTAAATAACGCACAGCAAAACAAAATATAACACAAATACAAAAGAAGAATCATAAGACAAGTGCTTCTAGTTAAGTTAACTTTAGTAGTCAAATTAGTAACACAGTAAAGTTTATGTAAACATGTAAACAGAAGTAATAAAAATATCCAGGACAAGCACACTAGTTCTGAACTTTGCTCCACCACCTATGTTGAAGGATATGAAAAGTATATGGTGCTAAAGAAAAAGCAGTTAAAGAATAAGCAACACCAATAAAAAGCTCCCATAGAGGGGGGAGAAGCAGCACTAGTTAAGAAAAGAGCAGCTAGAGATAGAGCAGCAGCAGGTTCATTAGCATTAGATTAGTCTAAATTGGATTGAATTCAGTAAAAATAAAACAAGATTTACAGGAAGATCTTCGCCAATCCTATGCTGATTGACAAGCATTATGCCACTTTCAGGAAATGGAGCTTTCTTGTTTTTCCCTACAATATCTCGAAACTCTTCCGAATAATCCTGTAAAAATCATCGCAGCAAAGCGAGCATAGAAAAGAAAAATATAACTCAGATTAGTGGTGGATCAGTTTTTCTATGATTAAAGATGCAAATGACTTTTTTCTTGGGAAGAAAAAAGAATAATGTAATTTTTTGAAGATTAATACGATAAATAAAATAACAGTAATAAGCACTTACAATTATGTAAAATTTTCAGTTTTTTTTTTTTTTTTGTGCTGATACTGTAATAGTAAGAAAATTACTTTTTAAAACAAAAACAAAATTAACATCAAGTGAAATGGGAGTGAAATGTTTGATTTTTATAAGTAAAAAAACCAACATCTAGAAAAATAAAATCTAAAACTTAGTATATATATTGATAGCAATTATTAGAAAAATAATAATGATAATATTACAGCTGTTATTTCCCCCTTAAAACGTAAAGAAATGCAAAAATTTACTATGTAGCCTCAAGCAGCTTCAATCACCATAATTGTAAAAACACATGTAGAAGTTGCCCGAGTACTTGACAACTATAGTTTACTGCATTTCAAATATATTAATTTAGTTTCAAATCACACTAAGCAAATGACTTTTAGGTCGTTGAAAATTTCAAATATTCATGCAGGCAAGCAAATATATCTGAACATATCTGTCTGAGAATATTCCAGGGCCTTAATAGCAAAACATTTAAGTGAAAGATCTACAATGGAGTAAGCTTTACCCACTAGTTAAACAACACCTTATAACTCAATTTAATAAACAATTACGGGAGACTGTTACTCAACCCTATTTGTATTTCCCCCTTTTCCTTTTTTGATTTATTTGTTAATTTATTATTATTATTATTATTATTATTTTTTTTTTTTTTTTTTTTTTTTTTTTTTTGTAGTAAACAACACAAGAAAGAGTCTAAATTTGGAAAATGTTCCAATTTCATAATCTAAGATTTCACAGGTTTAATGTAAGCAAGATTAAAAGTTGTGTACAAATGATGACTAAAAGTTACTACTTCACAGTACCAACAAACCAGGTGCAAATAATTTGATTGTAGGTTTATGTTACAATTTATAAAATTTTAATTTATTTTCAAACATAATGCATGTAAAAATAAATAAATTCTTGCTTTTTGTCGCAATGTATTTAAACATTAGAAAAATATCATTTTTACTTGCAGAAGCTTTTTAATTTCAAATGACTGACTTTTATAGGAGGCAAAAATCAAAATCATCTTTCATGCATACCTCTTGCCATTACTTTTAACTCTGATATATTTTACTAAATATTTGTTTATAAAATACCATGCAGTTAGGCAAATTCTGCTATGCTATCAACTATGTGAAAACAATGTAATCTCAAGCAGAGAAATAGATGGACATTTAATAAGACTTCATAATTAAAAGGGCATAGATTATGAAATTTACAGTAAAGTATTTCTTTTAATTATATATCAAATATTACCTCAAATATGGGCCAATTCATAGCCATTCCAACACCATGATTATTAGACCACCATTTCAGATCTTTGCTTGAATCAGCATTTTGTATAGAATGCCTATACTCTTCATATATTTGTGGAAGCCTAAACAAAAAGTGTTTCACATAAAACACAGAACTAATTTCTTACAACCACTTGTTTTACCTATTCAAGTTGTGTTAACTTATATGCTCTGGTTATGCATCATTAAAAACAATATCAAATTTAAAGTGAGGCGAAAGAATAAAACAACTTCTGTGAAATCAGTTTTCCAGAATAATTAAACTTTTATTGAGAAAGAAAGTTTTATATGCAGATATTCCTATGCACAGAAAAAAAAAGTTTTTAAAGTTTGATATAACTTTCGTTTTTCGGCAGAAAAAGCTTTCACAATCGAGGGACGTAAATGATAGGTTCACTGCAAAGGGAAATATATCTACTCGATAAATATTTTCTTTGCACAGAGAAAATTCCCGTTGCATGTGTGCCACGGTAGAGCATTTAGAGAGACAAGTAAAAACTTATTGAAAATTTTAGAAAATTGAACTTTCTTAAACGGGCGATGCTCTGTAAACTGGTAATTGGCTGTCCGGACTGAGTATTTTAAAAATAATAAAGTATAATAAGGTAATTATCGCTCTTAATACAAGTATCGCTCTTAATACTTTGCGGCCCAATTGTATTTGGAGTGAGAATTTAATTTTTTTTTCTAGAAATTATCTAAGCGCCAAAAACAGTCCCCTGGCTGTCCCAATCCAATAGTCTAACTGTTAAAGATAGTATTTCAAAAAACCCATTAACACTACATAAATTTGGCAATTAATATTTAAAAATAGAATAATGAAGCTATATTTTTCTTATGAAATAAGGTATAATTATGTATTTCTAAAACTTTAAATTGTCATGTAAATTCTGTCCGGAGTTTTTTCAAACAGTCCCCTGCAACAAATTCAAGGCTGTAATACGAAAAATCTATAACTTTTGCAAATTCTTTTTGGCATGAAGTTTAAAGTAATCAGTGTGAATTTGCTGAAATCACCGAGAACGGTGTTGAAACCCTACTTTGCTTAGTTTGAGAGCCACATTTGTGATGAAAGTATGCATCTGGGTCGTTGCGAAAACAGTCCTCTGGGAAGTGATTTTATTAATGTCAATTAATTGAATTATAGTTTAAATATAGTTGAATTAGTTATTATGTCCACGATGTGTGCCTAAATTTATAGGTAGTCTCGTAACTAATTATGTTCTAATAGTTTTGCAGATATTACACAACAAAGAGCAAAAACACAGTCACCTGGCACAGCCCCCGCCTAGTTATACCAGGCGGGGGACTTACCCCCTATCACAATTTATCAGAAAAACCCAAGCTTCAATTGACCCTCTTTCAAACTAAAGTAATAAATTCATTTTTTGAGCAATAGTATTATAATTATACGAACATTTCAAAAAACCGTGCCCGGACAGATTTCGTGTGAAAAATGACGAGTTTACAGAGAATCACCCAAACAATAAACATCCTACTTAATTCTTAAGTAAAACTTTCAAAATCTTACTTATAGTTTATTCATATTTGATAATGAACACGGTCAACATAATAACTTTCTCTAGAAATAAAGTAATGCAATGCACAGATGATTTGAGCAAGGAGGCTGACACACAAATTTTCTGAGTTACAACATTGCTAGTTAATACTTGGATAGCAATTTGTGTGATGTATGAATGATAATTTGAATATTGCTGAAGAATTTCTTGATTAGCACTAATTGTCTCAACTATGAAAGATGACATTTTTTAAAAAACTTAAAAATAATTGAAAGTCAGAGCAGAACTGCACTGAGTAGTGAGTTTTCTTAATGAAATACAAGCTCTTGTTCACATTTTATTAGGGTTCTAAATCGACAAGTTTATCATGTACTGAGCTTCTCTACTATTCAGATTTATATCGAAAAATTTGCTGTTTAAGTAAAAATCACTTAAGCAGCCCATAACTAATGTCCCACACTTTCAATTAAATATGAAAGTATATTGTTGTATTCAGTATATTGTTGCAACATTTTTGAGTTACAACAACTTAACATGCAATTGAATCAAAACACTCACTCTGGATCTGTGGATATATTAAGACAAGTGCATATTCCAAAAAGCATTTCTTTGAAAAAGTTCAAACGTTTTTCTTCAAATTCTTGACATTTGTCAAAAACAACTGTCATATCCTCCATATATTTAGCGTTGTAATCATTTATTTCTCTCAATGCTTGTTCATATCGTTCTTTTGTTTTTTGCACCTCTTCTTTACATTTGGAAACCCGATCCTGGAGTTTCTTAACCTGCGGGGGGGAAAAGATTAAGATTAAAATACAATTTATAGCAAAACAAAATGAACAGTAGAAACAAATGAAAACGGAAAACATAGTATAAATACTGAAAATAAATGAAAAATCATTCATATCAAAATATATATTACATTTTTAAGCTTCATGCCTGATTAAATGAATAAAATTAAAAATTGAGGACTGAATATCTGTTCATAATCAAACTCATTTCAAAGTCAAATAAAAAAAAATTGAGTTGAATATTGAAACATTTTTTTAAAAACATTTTCTATGAATTTATTGAGAAAAAAAATTAATGTACTAGAGTTGAAAAATTGTTAAGAAAAAAAATTGCCTGGGTATAGTTTGGATAAAAACACGTACTTATTAGTCTTGTGTGAATCAGACGCCCAAATTTTAGAAATCAGCTCCAATAAACATTCATGCAAAACTACTTCCCATTATCTTTTTGAAATATGCATCATTAAAGCCAAAACTACCCTTAACAACTACTACAGTGATATGTATTTATACAGATCACTAAATAGGAAAGACTGAATGCAGTTTTTAAAGTTCAGAATTTTGAGAAAGATCCCTTAACCTCGACAAAGTTTCTCTCTAAATGAACCTCTAGACAAGTACAACTGATACAGTTTCAGAAATATTTTTAAAAAATTTACAAACTTGATCAGGTGACAGAGATGTGTCACTAGATGCATTCCTTTCCTGATTAATTGCAGAACGTTCATTCTTACATGCTGCATGGTACTCAGATTTGCATTTATTAACCTTTTGTAGTAACTTCGCCCATGGTTTTTGAGCCTGCAAATATAAAACATTGTATGCTGAATGTAGATTTATGTTTTGCATGTATCATAATTTAAATCATATAACAATGAAACATGTGATGAAATTCACCGACTTTGCAATCAATATATAGAATATATGTTCCTTATACAAATCCAGTTCACGTCAGATCTGAACCAAATTTGGCAGAGAGGTACTTGGGAGGCCGGGATGGGTCATATGGGCTTTTCAACAACCAAAAAAGTACCAATCCATTCAAATTTCAATTTAAGGACTCAAAAATGGCTTTAAATATCTCTTTCTACCCTGAAATAATTATTGAATCTTTTTTATTTTTGTCTTATTGGAAAGCTCGCGAAAAATACCTTTTAGGGGGATTTCCTCACAAAGGTTTCTAAAACTTCTAAGCGCTAACTTCACCCAGAAAAAAGATATGGGCATTTTAAATTTGGAAATATCCAATTTAAATTGGATTGATTAACATCATCTGCACAAGCGTGAAATAAATTATTAACGAGAAAAAATGTTGCAGTTTTTTCTTCAATATAAACAAATAAAATTTTAGCTTTTCCTTGTAGGATTTTACGGGGAATTTAAAACCTGTAACTGGGGATTTAAAACCTCTTTTGGCGATTGATTCATTTTTTGGACTGCGCGCCAAGAGATCTGATATAGGTCAACACTCCCGGTCGCCAGTCGCCAAATGCGACCAATTTTCACGATTTGGCGATCATTATTTTCACTGAGGTCGGCAACGTGGCTACCATTCAAAAATGCTACACCGCTTTCCCGACTTTAACCTTGACATGTGACCTTTTCCCAAATCCTCTTGTCCACTACACATTCGGCAGTCGGATCGCCGGGGGCGTAGAAGGGGGTGATATTATACTCTCACCCACTTAAAATTCGGATGTGAGATCGCCAGGGACGAAGGTATTGTCCTCTTGTCCACTAAAAGTTCGGCAATAAATTGGGGAGGAAGAGGGAGGGGAGGTATTGTTAACGATACCACTTGCGCAACGTTACAAAAAAACTGAAGTGAAAATCGCGGCAGCAAATTTGTTTCAAAATTTGCAATTTCAATAACTCCGCTGTACTAAACACGCGATCCTAAAAACAAAAATCTCTTGCAGGATTTAGTAAATGGTGCATTTCTGACATAAAGTTCGTTCTTTTACTTTATTTCTCAGTATAAATGGTTATTTATAGCCTCCCAGCACTCGAATAAAAACGCGTTTCCGAAATGACGTCGCGTTTTAGATTGTTCATATTCGCAATTTTAAGCGGAAATGACCGTTCGAAATAAAGTTTTTTCATAAAACATATGAATGGGAAAAAATATGGCTCTTTTGCATCAAAATACATTTAGACAATTAAGGAAAATAAATCGCTTCTTTAATAGAAACACGTGCCTCGCCAAAAATAGCGCACCTGGTTTGAGATTTCAATCCTTTTGCATCTTGATAATGTTTCAATTGTTTTTGAAGTTTTGAGGCGTTTTGTTATCTGTTAACGTAACTCGGCTCATTTTATACAGTAATTTTGTAATGTATTTATTAATATAATTTTAATTGCTCATTGTAATATTAACCATAGAAACATGCCACCAAAAAGCACGTGGCTCACCGAAATATGCGGGCCGTGTTTGAGCTATCAATCTTTTTGCATCCTGGATAATATTTATTATTTTGGAACTTTTGAGACTTATGTTATCTGCTACCACGACATGTCTCACTTTACTCATTAATTGAGGTTTTTTTTTTTTTTTTTTCATTATTTTAGTTGCTTGTTCATATAATGTTAATGTATCATATAATGTTAACCAAAAACACGTGATTTGCCGCCCGTGTGCACAAAATAACATGCGCCTCGCCGAAAGTTGCGTACCTTGTTCGGGATTTCAATCCTTTCGCATCCTAAAAATATCTCAATTATTTTGGAATCTTTAAGGCTTCTTATTATCTACTACCGTAACTCGGCTCATTTTATGTATTAATTTTGCAATTTATTTACTAATTAACCTAATTTCAATTCGTCGTTCATATCATGTGACATGAAACTTAGAAGTGTAGTTCGACGCCTATTCCAACAAAGAAACACGTGATTCGACGAAAATTGCGGCCTCGTTTGAAATCTCAATCTTTTTACATCCTGATAATATTTAAATTATTGTGGAAGTTTTGAGGGATTTTATTATCTGCTACCATCTATACCTTGGCTCACTTTATTCTTTTGTTTAATAATCATTTTTTACTTAAGAATATTTTGCTGCTTGTTTATACTATGTTATTAAAACCAAAAAAGAAAGAGAAAAGTGTTTTGAGACCAAAGGTCGGGTTTTTACCAAATTTTGAATGTTTGCTCTTGCTATACATACTAAAAAAAATCAGATAAAATATTTTTGAAGTGTCTTACAACAGGGGTTGGCCCAAGTTTAAACCATACTGTCCAAACTTAAATTTTATTGAAATGTTTTTTTTTTTTGTGAACAAGTATCAAAAACAAATAACAAAAGAAATATTTTTTTTCTTCATAAGAGCAAGTTAGAACTTGTTTATTGAATTTTGAACATTCAAATATGGGTATAATCAAACTTTATTCTTGATTTTTAGCAAGTTACATTGAAAATGCTGTTCTTCACTAAAAATTTCAATTATACCCATGAGCTTAGGTTTTTTTTTTTAATAGTAGTTAAATAACAATAATCATATGAAATTAGCCAAAGATTGATTATCTGTAATAACTACATAATGCACTTACCTGAAATGGAAT
Organism: Uloborus plumipes; assembly: GCA_038373865.1. Classification (NCBI taxonomy): domain Eukaryota; kingdom Metazoa; phylum Arthropoda; class Arachnida; order Araneae; family Uloboridae; genus Uloborus; species Uloborus plumipes. The sequence goes on from JAXGGA010011378.1 coordinate 38,099, forward strand.
CATATCTAAATATTTATAACATATTCCAGTATCATTATATAAAAAATTTATTGTGACTTAGAAATTACTCATTTTTATACTGTTCAAATTTATATTTCCAACATCTGGAAGAAATGAATTTTAAAATACTTGCAATTATTTATGTTTATCATTTATGCTGCCTTCTTTATCTTAAAATTTAGTTATAGACTGAGAACAAACTGCAAAGCATATATTACTTGTTCATGTAATATTTCTGAATAGAACTAAGTGCTTCCTTATTTCAAACAAATCATGTTTCAGAAAACAAAAATGTCATTGAGTTTTAAAATTTTTGAAATTCATATGTTTTCTTTACTGTCTGTTTGCGTTTTGTGCGCCTGGCAGCCACGGACGCTTCTATCTGAAAAAGGGGAGATAGGTTTAGGATGCGCACTTCCCGATGCCTTCAGCTTTTGTTCGCTTACTACTTCCTCGTTGCTTTCCCCCCCTATTTCGAGAAAATCCGAAGAGACTTGGCGCGTGCGCAGATACGGCGGAGGTCGCACGAAAAAATTTTAGACAGTAATTTTAACCTTTTTGACAATATATTTGAGCAATGAATGATGTATGATGTTTAGTCATGCATCTATTTTTAAGAAACGTAAAGGTAGCAGTTTAGAACATTGTTTATATAAACATTGAGCTTTACATTATTGCTTTAAAATTTAAATATATTTTTCTAAATACACATTTTACGCACTTTTTTTTAATTTTAAGTTCGGCTACCATTTTCTGAAATTTGGCTACTATTTTGTGGGGTGTTTGTAGGCATTGGCTACCAATTCAAAATTTGAGTGTTGAGGTATAAGAGAATAATCAGGACTTTTAGACACGCTTCACTTGACATAACTTTTATTCTCAAGGTAGATCCCGTCCAAAAGCCGGGCAACGAAGCTAGTTTTTAATAAACAGTTTAAATGCCTCCAAAGCAGTCTCTTTAAATGTTTTCCTTCAAAAAATCTTTCCTATTGAATTTTGTCAAAATAACTGATACATTAAAGAAAAACATTTTCATTCATGCAACAATACCTTTTTGAAAGCATCATCCATTTCTTTTCTTTCTTTCAAAGTCATCATTGATTTATGATAATTTTCCTTTTGCCACAGTTTGATCTGGCTAATGACATCATTATAGAGGCGCTCTTTCACCCTAAGATGCATGTCACATTGCCTATCAGCCTCAACAAGCCCGGCTTTCCATGCAGCTTCAGTGGTTCCATATTCAGGACCTGATTTGCAAAGAGAGGGAGAAAAATCATATATAAAAATAACTAAAAAAAGGAAATGTCAAATTTTATTTTTACAAGGGAAAAAAATCAATAAAAATGAACACATTTTCAAGGTCATATACAAAAAAGGATTTAAAGAAACCCTTAGAATGTCAGGTGTGCTTCTAAAAAATAAGGCATGCAAGGAAGGAAGAGTAAGAAAAATAATTCTGAAAGTTTTTATTAATTAGAATATAGCAAAATGACATTTATATAAAATAACTGCTAATAATTGTATTTGTTGCTTTAATAAAATCTTTCATTTCATAAACTTATTTTATCACGTTTGTTTTAATAAGCCTATAATACCCTGGAGGGAATTGCAACACATTTGTGACTGTATTTCTCTTTTAACAAACCAGAACATAACCTTGTGCTTAAAATACCTCTTTTTGGACTTTCATGTGAATAAAAAACAATAATTTGTGGCTATCAAGATGATCTACAAAGAATGAAACAGATGTGGAAATTCATTACTTGTAATCTTTTTTTTTTTTTGATTTTTTTTCAGTGATAGATGAATTCTAAAAGGTACTAGTCACAGAGGTTCGGAAGTACTACTCAGAAATAAGAAGCATCATACAAGATGCAATAATACATTATGCAAACGAAACAAAGCATTATTTCAACTCGTTAAACTCAATACTGTTTTTTGTTGAAAGAACTTGCTGCTAACTAGTATGCATTTTTGCTTTAAACTTTTCCATGGTAAAAGATAAAAACTTCAAGTGATGCAAAAATGTCTTTGCAATAAGTTTGCACTTTATTTTTAGGTTAAAAATTAAATTAAATTTTTAAACAGAAAAAGGTTATTTACTTTAATAATAAAATTTTTATGTTTAGACTACATAATATTAATACAACTATTCTAAGTAGTTTACTACATTTAAAATATATAGTATCTTAAACAATTGCGCAATGCACACTTATAATAACAACATACATTTTATTTTTAGTTAAAGACCTATTTGTATTTACAACCAACTCCAGACTACAACTGAAAATACTGCACAAAGGCACTAAAGTTCATGAGGCATCTTGACCTACACATTAGAGTGTCAAATGTATAAAATAAGAGCAGAGCAAACCACTGCCAACTACCTAAATATAGTCAAACCCTGATCTATTGCTTTTTTTTTTAGAGTTTTGCACACACACAAAGAAGAAAAAAGGGTTGCTGGAAAATGACAAATGCAGATTAAAGTCAAAATGTGGAGAAAACAAGTTACACATTATGCAATTTAAGTACAACATACTAATCAATAATATTTTTACCTTATACCAAACTGTAAAAGAAATAAGTTAAAGCTGTAAAATATTAAGTTGTACTTTTTTTTAATCTAATTTTATTCTGGGCTTTTCATTTTTATTTAAAACTAGCTGTGTGGTCCGGCTCTGCCCGGTATACTTTGAGAATAAAATTTAGTCAAGTAACGCGTGTCTATAAAAGTCCCGATTAGATTAAAGTCAACATTTTGCGCAGTACGAAAAATTAATCAATCACCAAAAAAGTTTTAAATCCCTACTACAGGAAAAGCAAAAACAAGAATTTTATTTATGTTCAAGAAAAAAATGGCAACACTTTTTTCTCATTAATAAATTTCACCCTATTTAATTTCTTTCACGCTTATGCAGACAATTTTACAAATCCAATTTAAAATGGATATTTCTAAATTTTCAAATGCCCATATCTTTCTTCAGGGTGGAGTTATTGATTAGTGGTTTTGAAAGCCTTCAGAAGGAAACTTTGCTAAAAGGTATTTTTTGCGTTCTTTCGAACGAGACCAAGATCGAGAAGATCCGATAAGTATTTCGTTAGATAGAGCCATTTTGAAGTCCTTTATTCGAAATTTGAACGGATCGGTACTTTTTTCCCGCTCAAAAACCACCCTATGATCCTTCCCGAGTGCCCAAGTATCTCCCTGCCAAATTTCGTCCAGATCCGAAGTAAACTGGATTTGTATAAAGTACACACACATATTCTTTGTTTTATTTATGTGGATTATACAGCATATTTTTAAGATTTACAACTTTTTTGTGGTTTTTTTCTGCCATTCCCAGTGTGTATATAAGTTCATACACTTCCAAATGCTATAATCCATTGTGGGCTTTGGACTCAAAGAGAAAAATTTAACAGCAATGAACACAGAAAAATGATTTTCAAAAAAAGATACATCTGGGTTTTGTTAACATGAACTTAACATTTACATTTTTGCACATGCTTTAGAAATGAATTAGTCATTGCAGAAATGATAGATCAGGGCTCCACTGCATTTATATTTTTATAAAGGCGAACTTCACAGCTCAAGATTTTGAAGCAATTTTTTGAAGAATTGCTTATGTGTAAAAAAATAGATATTGACATGTGATTCAAAATACACAGCAAGATGATTACAATAAAAAAATCAGAAATTGCTTATCGTACATAAACTGCTGCATGCATAAAACCTTAAATACCTTTTTCAATTAATTCATTCCATTTCTTTGACCAATTACGTAGACTTTTAGCAAAAACCTTTTCGATTTCACATCTTTCTTGTATCAAAGTAATCATATCATTAGATAATCGAAATCCATCCTCAACACGCTTGGTGGTCTTCTTGTAATTACCAGGTTCCCAAAAGCTATCACTGCCAGCAATGAGCATTCCATCATCACTGTGATGAGACATCCTGGGCAACTTCTACAACTAGATAAACAAGATAAAATTTTAGGACTTTGTGCATTTAGTAAAGAGTGGAAAAAGGTGTTGTAATTAATTAGGTATAAAGAATCATTTATAAGAAATTGAGAAAATATAAAAAAAAACATTTTCATTTATTTAGGCAGGGGTGATTGTGAGTTTGTGAAAAAAATACCTGAAAGTTTTAAAGAGAAAATGTGTGAGTGCCCCCCCCCACCCCCCACACACACACATTTTCTTTTTAACCAAGACCCCTATTACTTAAGCACACATAATTTTATAATAAAACATTTGATATATATGAATCTAAAAGTTTAGCCAAAATATTATGCATGCATTTAATTGAATTGTAAATGAGTAATAAAGTTACTTTTGAGCTGGTGTAGCCCAAAGTATCTCCAAAAAAAAAATATTATAAGGTGAAAGTAAAAGCTTAACAGAATTGCTGTTTGTTGCGTGAAAATATTTATAAAGTAATGAAAGTTGAATTTGTTACTGAAAATATGGAAAAGAATATTTAGATGCAGTACTTATAAATCTCCTAATAAATACAATATGACCTGAGTCAAAGATTTCATATTTATTAATACTGAAGTGAAATACTATTTGAAGATGTTATATATGTGTTAAATAAGATAATTTATTAAAG
>JAXGGA010011379.1:0-42712 GCA_038373865.1 Uloborus plumipes
CCCTTGACATTGTATTCAAAATCAGTTTTTCAAGAACTTTTTTTTACTAATTTGATCCTTATTATTATGATACATAATCGTTCTTTGTATTTGAAAATCTCCATATATTATTTCTCTAAGCCGAATCCTATACCCGGTCGAAACTCGCTCATTTCTTTATCGAATTGCAAGAAAATTTATGATTTTGAAGCTTATCCCGCGGGCTATTGACGAAAATTAGACCCACCCTCTAAAAAGTGTCGGTTCGTTTTTTATTTGAACTTCAATTTTTGGGCACAAAATTGACTCTATCTAGCGAAATAATTGTCGTATCGTCTCCATTTTGATTTCATTCGAAAGATTAAAAAAAATGCGTTCTTTAGAACGTTTCTCCGCTAGCGCCGCGTAACGAGAATCTCGTAAATCCATGTTTAAGCGACTTATAAGCGATTGAAGTTTGAAAAAGTTAAATTTTTTGCTCAACTGTTAAAATCGTTATACCATTGTTGTTCAAATCAATTTTAAATGCGACATTTCAAGCCAAGGCTTAGCTCGGTAAACCTTAATTGTAACTTTTATTGTTTCAAAATACTATGGTAGTTTTGCGATAACGTTAGTATTTAGTTTAGTAGTAGCCTTGGGTATTTGATTTTAATATAGGGTATCACTTTTGTAGTAGTTGTAAAAGTGAACGTGTCTTTGATCTCTTTGAAAAGTTGTCAGAACGACGGCAGTAGATGGCGATGTTGTGCAAATGAAGCCAATAAAAATTGTCGTATTAAATTTTAAGTTTAGAGGGTTTTTTTTTTTTTTTCTTTTTTTCTTTTTTTTTTTTTTTTTTGCGGAATTCCGCACGGGTCACCTAGTATAACAATTAAAAGCCAAAGTTTACAACTCCGGGAATTGGGTGCGAACTTATGCGTAAAAATGTTGCAACCATAAAAATGGGTTGAGTAAGTGATCCCCAGATTGAGCATTGAATCAGTACATTATGTACCAATATGTGTATCATATGTATATGGTTCGAATACATATGTCGTTACCCTTTCCATGATATTGATTCGGGACTTTACGAAACCTAGCTTCTCTAATGTAAGAGTACAGTTATTGATACTATTACTTCTGTGACGTAGGCTTTATTATGCGATAGATAAAATAAAGCTTTAGTAGTAAACCAAACAAAGAGCTTCATTAAAATAAGAAAGAAAAAAAACCCTCAAAGGAAATAACAAATACATTTCCAAGGGCAAAAGTGGTTGTTCTGCGGTTGAATAAAAGCTGGAAAATGGTGTGTGAACACTGAATATCAAAATAGAATCGGAAATAATTAATTTATTTTTTCGTGTTCTCACGGTAATGTAATGCAAGGTTAATTGTTCATGTGAAGAACGGGTTTCCTCTCGGCATTACTAATGCAGCTCATCGCTTCATGTCATTCAATGAATAAGGAACATCTGAAATGAAGCAAGCGTTTGGCGACAGTTTTGATGCACGGTTTGTTTGGCAAAGAAATTTTGTTGCCGTTAGGTTTCTAGTTTTGATTTCCTAAGAAAATGATTGAATGTCTTTAATATTCTATTTCGAGTTCGAGTATTTCAGATATCGTATAGTAATAAATTCAACGATGAAAAAAAGGTGGGTAGAAATTTACTATAAGTATTTTTGTACAGCGTTGAACTTATATCAGTCGGGGGTTATGATAAAGAGCATAATTACACTTCGTGTTTTGGCCAAAATATTTCACCTCTCTCGCTCTTTTTTACAATTAACATGAAGTAGAACTTTTTCTTGAACGTTGTTACAACATTTATCATTTTAAAGGTAATTTGCGTAAATTTAGTACATACATTTCATATTGTTTTTCATACATAAAAAATACGCATATTTTAAAGCGACTTCGTTAAGAGAATTGAACAGTCAGAGGGTTCATCTGAGTCAAACGTCAAATACATTCTTTCAAAAATAACGGAGGAATTTTTCTTACTCAAGAAACTTATCACACAATTCCCCATTTATAAATTTCATTTCCCTCGAGAAATTTTATTTCTTGATTCCATAGCAGGTAACCAAACACAGTTCCATTTCTCTCTGAAAACCAAATAGAACGCATTCGACACCATTCATATTCCCTTTCTCTATTCATCCCCACCCCCTCTCCAGACCACATCCCAGTCCGACCTAAAGAGCAACAATAAGTGAGTAGCTTACCATGCCAGAAAAAGCCTCGAATTTTGTCGGCAGGGGGGTCTTGCAAAACCGCAATAACGCACCAGGGGGCCTACAAATATTACTTTCCAACCCTCCTTGTCCTTTTATGTTCCGTTGCCACCCAAACATAATGAAAAATGATAAAAAAGAACTTTTTTTTTTCAACTCCGCTTTTGGCAGCAACGTTGCCATATTTTTTTCCCTTATTGGATTATGAGACTAAGCTCTTAAACTTAACTCTCCGCTTTTTGTCAAAGAGCGGGGGACTTCATAACACTCTGGTGTGAATCCGCTGAACCGCATTTAATCAAAGAACACGAATTTAGATATTTCACTCCCCTCCGTTGTCTTGTTTCTACTTTGTAGAGATCTGAACAAAGTTGGGAGGGATTTTTTTTTTTATATGGCGTATGGAATCCTAGATGAGTAGTTTTTCCCCATTTTGAAATGAAGTCACGTCTTGGTGTTGGGAAATTTTCGTGGCTGATCTTTGAGGTAGGATTACTAGAGAAAACCAGCAGACTACTTTTGGGCTTTGTCTCGACGTACTAACTGATTTGACATTCTGTAGAAGATCAGTTTGCTTCGAATATGTTCGAAATATTTTTAGACTTTCTCCGAAATAAAAAAAATTGGTCACCACGAAAAAGTGAAATTTTTATCGAAGTGCAAGGGAGGGAAAGTATATTGATATTTTTCATGCACAGTAGAGAAAAAAAAATCGAACTATTTGGGACCATAGGCAGTTCGGATCTCATACTGTTCGGACATTCGAAAACGACCCAGAAAATACCTTGTAGGAAAATAGTATGATATTCTATCAAATAAAGTGGTTATACAACATGTATAAACGTGTCAATTGAAAAAAGAATAAGCAGAAGATGGGAAAGGATTCTTTGCAAAATGACGAAAGTAACCAAATGCGTAGATAACAGACCACTTGCGACCTACCAACAGCAGACCCGTCGATCGCGACAATGCTTGAACCTTGCTCTCTGATCTGAGTCTGATATAAACAAACATAAACTTCTGAACCTAAATTAAATTTAACGTTTAAATCAAAAGTTATTTAAAAAATTTCAAAACTTTCTGTGGTCACTGGAATGCTTCATAGTCACTATTTTGCGTCTGAAAATATTTGATGTGAGGTAACAAAATATTAGTTTAGCAATTTGAAGCAACTACTTAACAAATATCAAGGTATTTTTCGTAAAGCGTTAACCTACAACTTAAAATAAGTATTTTCCCAACTTAACCATAAATGCAGCATATCTGCTTAGGTCTGTAATGTACGGATTGCTCCCCCCCCCCCCCCAAATCGATCTTGTGTACACAGTAAACTTGAAAAGTAGATCTTCAGCATTTTAGGTTGCCGACCGCTGACTTAAAGCAACGAATCACATGACGCGCTGTTTACCAATCACCGAGACAATATAATAATAACGTTAAGCAAAGTGGAATCAATAAGCAATCTTAATTCCTCCGAAACGAAAATGGTTGACAGAACATTCAATTTGTAGTTCATTGCCAAATTGAATCAAAACCACGCACTTCTAAAACGCTGATGACGCAATATTAAAATCAAAAAGTGAATAAATCCTCTCCACAGAAAGGGTTGATGCAAAAGAGGAATCAGGATGTGAACAAATCCTTGACACAGAAGTGGGGTCCCGATTTTAACTCTGTGCCCGCTAATTATGCAGATAGGATGTTGCAGTTGCGGAAATCGGTGCTTTATTTTTAACTGATGATTAACCCGATAATCTGATACGTGCTTGAAAAGGTATACGTTCGCAGGTCGAAAGCGGCTACTTTAAAGAACCAATTACTATACTCAAGGACTTTTGGGGATGGCTGAAAGGAAGGAACTGAAAAGGTTATGTTGAAATTCAAGCTGGGAAGAGAAAAGAATGTTTACAGAACATTTAAAAATGATATTGTGAAGTGCATTTAGCATAAAAACTATTTTAGGTCCAGTATGAAACAAATTTAATGATTGTTTTGCAGTGTATATTATTTTAGAAAATGCTTCTTTTACTTACAGTCCGTTCCATGCCTCGACCTTTCTTGACCAGTGAACAGGTAAAAAACGTTTAGCACATAAAAATTTAAGTCCAAATATTGTATCCGGAAAAGTTTATGAAAAAGATTTAAAAAAAAGCGAGCGTGGGGGTTGAGGGACTACACTTATATACGCTAAAACAGCAGACGATCATATTAATTTCAAGTGTTACATGAATAGTAGTTGGCCCCGTCGCGATGAATCATATGACACGCTATCTACTTATTACAAAGTGGATATATATCTGATGTTGATTTCACGCAAAGTGAGAAGAATAAGCTGTTTTTATTGCTTCAGAAAAAGAAAACTGAGGCAAGCAGGAAAAGCTAATGTATTTTTTTAAAAAATGCCTACTGCGAAAAAAATATTGATTTAAAAAAACATTTCAGATTTAAAATTCTTAACATACATTTAATTTTCTTACCTTCTAGTTCAGTAGTTCCCAACTTCAGGGCTGTCGCCCCCCAAAGGGGCGATTTGACTCCCCGAAGGGGCGGTAACTTCTTAAGGGGCGATGGGTATTTAGAAGAGAAAACATTAGTAATGAAAGGGTAGAGAAAACCAAAATTGTAAACGAGTACGAAATCGGTTGTTCAGAGTTCAGACAATTAATCACAACTTAAAAAAGAAACAAATTAAAGCTCAAGAACTTCCTCCTAGCACCTCGGGTGAACCTTAGGAAGTATTTTGTCGATTTTATGAATTTTTCATATTTTCATTTTATTTTCCTTTAAATTTTTAGTTTCAATGATTTCAATTCCCCAGATTCCAGGGAAGAAAAGAAAGTAATTTCTTAAAAATGTACTTCTGTAAAAGTACATCGATGATCTAACAAGGGGACCTTACAGGTTGTCACTCACCGATTTTGATGAGTTTTATATATTATGTAGAGGGACTCACGCTAAGTATCTTAGTTTTTGAGATATGACGATCCAAAGTTCAGCTCGAAGTTGTTATAGAGGTACGGTTAAGCAGTGGTCACAACTGCGGCCATAGCCCAGTGAGTAAGGTCCCCCACTCCGACCGCTGGTGGTCTGGGGATCGAGTCCCGTGATAATTCACGGGACTCGATACAATATATTAAAAATTGAAAAAATAGATTTCTTTTTTAAATGAATAAATAAAATAAAAATGAATAATTAAACGATTTTTCATTAACTATCGAATTTATTTCGATTTTAAAGAAAAAAAAATACGTCACGGGACTCGATCCCCAGACCTCCAGCGATCGGAGTGGGGGACCTTGCTCACTGGGCTACGGCCGCTATTGTGGCCACTGCTTAATCGTACCTCTATAATAACTTCGAGCTGAACTTTGGATCGTTATATCTCGAAAACTAAGGCGCATTGGGGAATATCCTTTTGCTAAAATACTTAGGGTGGGAACTTCTACATAATATATAAAACTCATCGAAATCGGTGAGTAACAACCTGTAAGGTCACCTTGTAAGTTAAATGACCCTTCAAATTCTTATCAGTTCGGTTTGTGAAAAAAATAAAAATAAAGGTAATTAATTTATTTATTGACATTTTTAGTTTAAAAGTAATTGGTTATAATTTCATTATTTCGTACATTTTACTTCAAATTAAAGTTAGGTACTTTTATATTTTAAATAATTTCGCAATGCTCACTTGCGTCGATTTATGGTTGTTTTTTTGAGGAGGAACTCGAGGGAGGGGGGGAGGGGGGCAATAGCTGTTAATCAGCGTCTTGAAGGGAGTAATGAGCTCGAAAAGGTTGGGAAACAGTTCTAGTTAAACTGGGCTATACGCGAGGAACAGAGAACTGGCTATGTATCCAGCATCTCCATCTCCCCCATTATTTAACAATAAGACATTTTCTTCTCAACTGCACATCCCCGAAATATTTTGGTTTCAAATGTTGGTATTCCGCAGTTTATACTGCATATAAAATGTAAACTGTAAGAATGCACAAACAGTTACGGTATGCAGATTATATTGTAGAAGTGTTACTTATAGAGATGAAGAAAAAATTTCAACATAAAACGGGAGTAATGAAACGGGAAGAAAACGAAAGTTACGTCATAAAGCAGCGACCATTTGGCGAAAATAACGTAGTGATACTTGACCTGATTGCCACCAATAAGATACCCATTCATCGATTTTGATGTAATTCCAGTTAAGTATCAAAATTTCCATTAACGATCTCTGTAAAATAGTCTTTACTGCATCAGTTCACAATATGCAAAAATCTCACTTTAGAGTTTACTTTATATACAGCTTACTTTCACTCAGTTTAACCCATTTATGCCCAAGTTTTTTTTAGCAATTTTTTAAAATTTTTATCTGCTTAAAACTTTTACTTGGAATGGTTTACATGTATTTTAGGCTTGAAATAGTTCTCCGTTGCCATATTTATTAAGTTAGTTAACGTCCTGTTTATATGGGATATTTTGCAGATATGTGAGCAAAATACGACCTTACTTGACTTAACTTGTGCAAAGTAACATTTTAAGCAAATCATTTTAAAATAGTTTAATTTTATGAAAAAAGAGTTCGCAAAAAAAACTTACTTTCTGTGGCTACCCATTAGGGTGAGTCGAAAAAATCGATTTTTTTTACTTCGAAATCGCATTACCTCTCAAAAGTTGTGGTTTAGTATCCACAACTTGGGAAAAATAAGAAAAAAAATTCTAAGTTGACATCTTCGGTTCGCGCATGAGGCTTAAAGTTGCAAAAAATATGTTAAAAATGGAAATTTTCAAAAGGAAAAGGGAAAAAAAAATTGTAACTTTTTATAATGCAACTGTCATAAGCTGTAAATATTTTGTGCATTTTTAATCTAAAAAAATATTTTATAGCTTTTACATACCATCATTAGTTTGCAGATCAGCCTTAAATTGGGCTAAAATCACCTATAATGTCAAATTTCGAAAATATCGATTTTTTTTATTTCGAAATCACATTACCTCTCAAAAATTGTGGTTTGGTATCCAAAATTTGGGAAAAATAATAAAAAAAAATCTAAGTTGACTCCTTCGGTTCGCGCATGAGGCTCAAAGTTGGAAAATGTATGCTAAAAATGGAAATTTTCAAAAAATAATTTGAAAAAAAAAAAAAAAAACTAATTGTTTTCTATCGAATCTGAATCAAATTGTTGGTAGATAACATAATTTGAACCGAAAAATATACACATAACTTTTAGAAGATACATTCTGTTTATGCATAAGGCTCAAAATATGGAAAAAAAAAAAAAAAAAAAGTCAAAAACTGAACCAGAAAGCACTACGTCGGCACTGTGCCGGTATATTTTTATTCTACAGCCGACTTGTCTAGACATTACACATATTCTAGGAGACAGTTCGAAGTCCCTGCAGTCTACACTCCCTTTGGTAGTCACTTAGTCAGCTAGACCCGCCAAACAAACAGTATCTTTAATTAGCAACTGAAAGTGGATCAAAAAGTACAGCGTGTTTAGCTTTGGGTGAGTTTTTTTTGAAACTTTATAGTATATTTTTATGCTCAAGTTTTGTTATACTGTTCTCCGTTCTCCGACTAATAAATAATGGAACCCCGGAAAAACTTCTAAACGTTTAAATGTTTGTCCGTTTTTTGGTGCACCGAAAGGGTTAAGTCAAAGTGTTTTACCCACATGTGCAGATGTGTTGTTAACTTGTTTTGAAGAAAAATTGCAATCTGTAAAAGGCGAATCTTTTTCAAGGATTTCAGATTGCATATCTGCTTAAATAGCAGAAATTTACTGCAAAGCTTCTATACCAATGTACAGTGGTAATACCAATGTGAGTTCTATACCAATGTACAGATGTATAGTGTACATCTACAAGAGATTGGCTTTTTAGCACAAGAACACGAAAAATTCATTGCACACCTGAAAGAAGCAACGTCAAAAAGTTTAGACTTCGCTTAGTTAACAAAATGATTGAGTTTTGTCTTGAAGTTCAATTTATCTTTATCACGACTAAATGACTTTCTCAAAGTGTAGTATTATGGTAATCCTTTATCAATTTTACAATACGTACATGACAGACCGTTGGTATAGAAGCTATGCAATGCAATCTGAGAGCTATGCAATCTGAAATCCTTGAAAAATGTTCGCCTTTTACAGATTGCGATTTTTCTTCAAAGCAAGCTAACAACACATCTGCACATGTGGTTAAAACACTTTGACTTAACCCTTTCGGTACACCAAAAAACGGACAAATAATTAAACGTTTAGAAGTTTTCCGGGGTTCCATTATTTATTATTCGGAGAACGGAGAACAGTATAACAAAACTTGAGCATAAAAATATGCTATAAAGTTACAAAAAAAAAAAAAACTCACCCAAAGCTAAACACGCTGCACTTTTTGATTCACTTTCAGTTGCTAATTAAAGATGCTGTTTGTTTGGCGGGTCTAGCTGACTAAGTGACAACCAAAGGGAGTGCAGACTGCAGGGACTTTGAACTGTCTCCTAGAATATGTGTAATGTCTAGAAAAGTCGGCTGTAGAACAAAAATATACCGGCACAGCGCCGACATAGTGCGTTCTGGTTCAGTTTTTGACATTTTTTTTCATATCTTGAGCCTTATGCACAAACAGAATGTATCTTCTAAAAGTTATATATAATTTTTTGAGTTCAACTTATGTTATCTACAAACAATTTAAAGCAGTTTCGATAGAAAAAAAATTACTTTATTTTTCAAATTATTTTTTGAAAATTTCCATTTTTAGCATATATTTTCCAACTTTAAGCCTCATGCGCGAACCGAAGTAGTCAACTTAGATTTTTTATTTATTTTTCCCAAATTTTGGATACCAAACCACAACTTTTGAGAGGTAATGCGATTTCGAAATAAAAAAAATCGATATTTTCGAAATTTGACATTGTACTCGATTTTAGCCCAATTTAAGGCTGATGTGCAAACTAAAGATCGTATGTAAAAGCTATAAAATATTTTTTTAGATTAAAAATGCACAAAATATTTACAGCTTATGGTATTTGCATTATAAAAAGTTACAGTTTTTTTTCTTTTTTCGTTTTGAAAATTTCCATTTTTAACATATTTTTTCCAACTTTGAGCCTCATGCGCGAACCGAAGACGTCAACTTAGAATTTTTTTCTTATTTTTCCCAAGTTGTGGATACTAAACCACAACTTTTGAGAGGTAATGCGATTTCGAAATAAAAAAATCGATTTTTTCGACTACCCATGCTGGATCGTTTTTTGACTGAGTTGTCTGAAAATAGCTGTCAATAAATGAACTCTGATGTCCAAATAGTGGCTCTAACTGGTTTTCTTAAGAAGAAAAAGGACTATTTAACTTGTGAAAAACAGCTTTAGTAAAATGATATACCCATTACAGGTTTTTGTATGCAGTAACTAACAAGCGTCCCGGTTTTAGGCTACTGGGCATAAATGGGTTAATAGATTCTAAGTAGGGTGTTCATAATTAAATAACAAAGTATTTACATTTAAGCTACATTTCACTATACATATTGAAACTGCCCATTCAATGCTTTTGCTGTTCGTTGGTAGTTGGTTATTCCGGCATTACTAACACATGGTATTAGCCGGCACTGCTCATTTTTCGAACTTTCAGCGTTACATTTCCTACAGCGATACATACCTTCATATATCAGGATTATTGTGAACTAGCAAAAATACCCGGCGTTGCCTGGGCCAGTGAAAATATTGAGAACCAATTTATAATCGATTTTTTTTCCTAAACTAAAAGAACTCAAAACGTACCGCTTTGACGATTTAAAATGTCGCTAAATTTGCGGTAATTGTTTTGGGATACCTAGGATACTTTTGCTCCCCTCCCTACTTTATGAAAATATGCTTAAGTATTATTAAGTCAGTAATTTTTGTCAAAGAAAAATTGTCATTTAATGTTGAGAAAATATTGCTGACCATGAAATGACGCTAAAAGTTTTTGTCCTAAGTGATTTCGAAATTTGTAGGGAGCATTTGACAATTATTTGTGCGAAAAACACAAATTATTGGTAATTTTAGTTTTGGGGTTTGATTAATTTCGTATGCGGATTACTTTACGCTTTGACATAAGTTTTAAAAGTTTTTTTAATGACAACGTACGGGATCGGCCAAAAAAAAAAAAAGCCTGAACTTTTCTTCAACTGTGGGAGTATTATCTCGATGATTAAGATTTTGGCGCAGTCTACAAATATCAGACAACAATCGTTTTATTTTAGTTATATCATGTAAGAAGTAAAGTATTATTACATAGTCTTTGGCGCCAAAACTGGCGTCAGTTGAAAAAATTACCAATATATAGTTATTATAATATTCTTGCAACAAATTCGGCAAGATACCTGTTCGATTGGATTCTAAGTGACCGATTGTAAGTACCCGCCCAGTCAGCGCAAAATTTTTTTTAAAAATACCGTAAAGTTGTATTTAAAGTTCCATTAAATTGGAAAATAATGAACCCAATCCATTTATTAGTTGCCAATCTCTTCAAGCAATTACATTACCGATACTCTAAAACATATACTGTCGGCCCCGCTCAAACGAATACTGTCGGTTCCAAGAAATATTATTTGATTAAGCGGAGAATTCGATTAAACGGAATCTTTAGTATTGCGACTATGGCATGGGAAATATCCAGTTCCAGGATATTTTATTCGTTTATTCGTTACCCGATTAAGCAGGACCGACAAATTTACGAAACTTGTGAAAATAATTGATACAGTGAACAATTTACTAATAAAGGAATACAATTTATTCTAAAGAAATAATATTTTCACGCAGCAATGCACATTAAGAAACACATTGCTTAAGGATAAATATTCTACTTGTACAACTAAGACTATACAAAATGTTTTAAATACAAATCATGGTAAAAGCCTGGATATTCCCCATGAAGCTGGAAAAAAAACCTTCATGATTTGACTTGAGAAAAGCCTTGAACATTAAATACGGAAAGAAGAAATGATGCCCGCAATTATAGCTTTCGACAGGGAGTTGAGATGATACACTAAATACTGAATTAGTTTGGTCAATGCCTTTTGATTTATGAGAAATAATGTACCTTAAATTGGAATGAAAAAGGCGCTACCGATCGAACTTTTTTGAATATCGTTTTAAATTATAGCCTATGTGTTATTCTGATGTATAAGCTACATTGTGGTAAAAGTTTCATCAAAATCCATTCAGTAGTTTTTGCGTGAAAGAGGAACAAACATACATCCATCCATACATCCATCCATACATCCATCCATCCATCCATACAAACTTTCGCATATATAATAGTAGTAAGATATAAATAAAACGAATGTAAAAATTGTTTAAAAAATCTATTTTTATAATACGTAAGTTCATATACCCGCTAAAAAATAGTTGCTCCAAAAATTAAAAATGCACAGGGTTTGCACTTCTTACCTTTTATTTAAACGTCACACATGAGTAAAACATAATTTTAGTCACTCAAGATACAACTCTTTAGGAAACACCTTTCCACTATTTTAATATTTTAAGTGTAGTGAGCCTGCTGCTGGTCGTCGCATTTGTATTTGTGTTTGTATTTATAGAGCGATAAGGGGGTGGTGTCAACGCCTGCCTGTAATTGTGGTTTTCCCAATACAGTGAAATCTGTGTATAACGATACTCAAGGGACCGAGAAAAAATATCATTATAGACAGATTATCATTATAGACAGTTTGAGCAAGAGTAGATGGGAAGTTGGCTGGGACCAAGCCAAAATATCGTAATAGGCAGGTTTATCGTTATGTACAGTATCGTTATACACAGGTTTCACTGTATATAGCTATCGTTACAGTGAAGCGAGTGCTTTCCTAACGCCAGCCTGTAAATGTGGTTTTCGTAATGTAGAACTATCGTTACAGTGAAGCAAGTGCTTTCCCAACGCCTCCTTGTAAATGTGGTTTTCCTAATGTAGAATTATCGTTATAGTGAAGCATACATTTTCAAAATATCTGCCTGTAAATTTGGTTTTCTAAACGTAGAACTATCGTTACAGTGAAGCCCAAGCTTCGCCCCCCCCCCCCCAACGCCTACCTGTAAATGTGGTTTTCCAAATGTAGAACTATCGCTACAGTGAAGCGCCTGCCGGCAAATTTGGTTTTCTTTGCGTAGAACTATCATTACAGTAAAGCGCTTGCTCAAATCTACGGATGTAATTTCTCTTGTGTAGAAAAATTATTATAGTGAAGTGCTTCGTCAACGCCTACCAGTAAATGTAATTTGCCTTAGCTGCAGAGATACATTTGAAGTGAAATGTTTTGTCAGAACTTACGAACTTAAGTAATGTTGAAGTATGCATTCTTTTTTCTAACACTTTTGGGATCATAACCGTGCTGTCATACTAAATCATGGAAACAGTTTTTACATGTAGTATCGAAAAAAAAAAAAAAAAAAAAATCCAATCTACAGGGTGTTCCGTTTTCACCTGCAAAACATTTATTTCCACAACCGTTTGTCCCAGATGCATACGTCCAATGGCAAAAGTTCTCAAAATAAGGTGCAAAGCTCAGATGTTGAAAGGTTGAAGCGAAAAAAAAAAAAAAAAAAAATTCAAAAATTGCGAAATCTAACTTTTTATACGTGGTAATGTTGAAACTTCGAAGATTCTCAAGAACTTTGATTCTCAATGGGAAACAAATCGAAGCAAAAGCGATTAGTTGTTTTATCGATAAAAAACAAAATGTTGAAAATACGATGAAAGTAAAACACCAATATAAAGGGCCATGGGGGGGGGGGAGATGAAAGTCATTTTTTCGTCAATTTTGAAATATTAGCACTAAGGGCTATAAAAGAGTAATATCATCTGGTAGAACAAGGGGGGAAAAAAGATGACAATCGATCGAAATGTGCATGAAAACTCGATTAACTATGAAAGGAGTTACGAGAAATCAAACTTTGTTCTTCGTTTTTCTCGAAATCGATTTTTGGTTACTTTCATCTTTTTTCCGCCTGGCCCTTCATATATTATCTTCTTCAACATTATATTTTAGAACTGTTTCAGGCCCGTCATTTGGAAGGGCAGGGGTTGGCGATCGCCCACCCCCTTCCCCCCTTGGCTTGGAAAAATTTGGGCGTGTTTTTCCCCCTACTTAATATACAGAGAGATCAAATTGAACATATACGACGAAATACCCTTTTTACGGCAATAAATTTTCAGGCTTGATACAATTTCCATAATATTACTAGAATTTCCTGTCAAGGGAATTCCCGTTAAAATGAACAAATTTCGCAAAAGATTGAAGTTCTTATCAACGGGATTTCACTGTATCAGCCTCCAGATTTGCTTAAAACAACCATGAATATTTTACTTAAAACTCGTAAAAATAAAATTAAACAAAAATACGCAAGACAAATGCTGATTTTGTGCATTGAAGAAGTCATTGTTTACCGGCAGAATTTAAGTCCAAAAAAATTTACATCATAAATAATTCATGTTCATTAATCGCATCAGATTAAGTTCAACGGATAGCAGACAACAAACTTCATTGAAGAGAAATAATCAGGGAGATAATTCAAGGAAATTCATCTTAAGATCTAACGTGGCGCCATCTAATAGGAAAACTGAGGAACTTAATGTAAGTTTAATATCGTTTTATTCCAGAAAACTTACTCATTGATACTAAACATTGCACAAAACTGATAGAACAGAGAAAGTTGATATTTTACCTGTTTTGACGGTTTTGTGTAACATTAATAAATGATATATTTCTAAATTTTTTTTGGCTGAACTTTTGGCATTATCTGTTTTTCAAACAAGTTTTAAATTGTAACCTGGAAACGTTTTGAAAAATACGGAAATAGCTAAAACACAGTGCTATTCAATACCAAAGCAAGTTGTAAAAAATTTCAGAACAAAAACATTTAAAAAAAATTAAATGAAAAAAAGGTTTATATAATTTTGTGATGATAAGTTTTG
The DNA here is from genome assembly GCA_038373865.1 of Uloborus plumipes. Classification (NCBI taxonomy): domain Eukaryota; kingdom Metazoa; phylum Arthropoda; class Arachnida; order Araneae; family Uloboridae; genus Uloborus; species Uloborus plumipes. Next base: position 14,133 of record JAXGGA010011379.1, read on the forward strand.
ATATCCTACACATTTTCATTAGAAAAAAAAAAAGATCAATTGTTGGCGCAAAAATACTTTCAATTTTCACATTCATAAAGAGCGATTTTTTTATGAAATTTCAAGAAAGGTAAACTATTTAATATTTTAACTAACTAACCAATTCAAATGTAATACAAAAATTTCGAAATGTTCATAGTCAACGTAAAATAAAAATAAGGAAACGAGAAGATAGGGGGAAAAAAATGCCCGGTCAAGCAGATGTCCCATATAATTTCTACTGTTACGCTATTAAAAAATTGTATGAACATCGATTTAAATACTCTATTAAACAGTTCAGAACTAAAATGTTGAAAATTTGGGACAAACAGAAATTTCAGCCAATATAAAATAATTTACCTAAACTGAAATAATACATGAATAAGTCATCATTAACTTTAATCTATATATATATATATAAAATGAAAGTTTAATGACGTCATGGGTTCGGGTCAAACGCTCTCCTGGAAAATTTACGCAACGTACGAAATTGGTACAAAATTAGTCCGCATACTGATGATGTGCAAGACAAAGCCGAAATTTTTAAATTCGCCCTAGATTTTTTAAAATTTAATTAAAATGATCTAATTCACAGCGTATTCCTCTATTTTTTTGTATTATGTGTAACATTATTTATGAGTGGTAACAGTCTTAAGAGTTAAAATTAAAATGCATTAAGTTGATGCATGCTGATTAGGGTGGGGCGAAAAATAAAAATTTTCTCAGATCAACTTCTAATAGTTGCCAAAAGTTGTCTTTGGTGATAGTTAGCTAATGTGCAAAATTTGAGCAAAATCGATTAGTATCTTCAGGGGGCGCTGCGATCGCAAAGTTTTATCATACCTTTTTTTAGGGATTTTATGGTTAAAATATACTATTATACACAGTGATAACTGCATATTGAACTTGAGAGAATGAAATATAAAACTACATAAAAGAAAATTACTGATATATACAAGATACTACGGTCTACAAAATTTTCCATCGCTCGAATTTGCCTTTTATTCACACAGTATGTACATCTAAGAGTTAAGTCCAGATTAAGGGAAGTCCGGTTTAATAGGATCCGGATTAACCCCTTCCAAGCTCATTTTATTTCGGGATTGCGGATCAAAAAATGTCAATTTTTTTATGCTTATTTTCATACATACATATCTTTTTAAACATAATAGCATCATTCGCCTGCAACATTTCCTAAAAATAAATGTAAAAATATCTATAAATAAACGAGTAATAAATGAGTATTTACTTGTAAAGTTGGCTTTCTGTATAGCAGAAATCATTATACTTTGGAGTTGGCCTACTCTTATCTTAAATCTACAGCTCAAAACACTGTATAGTTATGTTATCTAGTAGCAACAATCTATATATATAAAAGAAAGTCGTGTTAGTTACACTATTTATAGCTCAAGAACGACTGTACCGATATGGCTAAAAATTGGTGGGTAGGTAGCTTAGAACCAGGGGCCGTACTCTCATTGTATCGTCAATATAGTCAATACCGAGAATACGGGTTTTTTGTGCCCCGTGACGTCACATCTCGTGAGACACGAATAATTGCTAATCTCAAAGCCACTTCTAATTTAAGGTATCTAGAATCGCGCAGAGAAGTTTACGACAGGGTAAGAAGACGTGAGATATCTTCCTCGGCAGTGAGAAGCTGTTTGTTTATTCCATTTTTTCTCAACGTGGAGTGTGCCATAATGTTTATAAGTTCTGAAAATGTGTTTTAGTATGTTTTTACATTGAGAGTCAAGATTTTTTCTTTATTTTGAGTATGAATTTGGGAGAGGCATCCATTTTTCGGCAGTAATTGGAACTCTGCAACTTTGCCCATTGTATATAATCATCTTATTTTGCTGATTAATTGGCCAAAATTTTGCAAATTGAAATTACTTTAAGGTATGACCAAAACTTGAATTTATATATCTACTTAACCAGGGTGTCGATCTAACCCCGGGGGTGGGTGGGGGGACATTTCCTTTAATAATAATTTCCCTTACTCAAAATCTATTTTCTATCAGGTGAGGGGGGGGGGAGCATTTCGTTTTTCTCATATCGTATTTAAGTTTACTTTTTCCTCACAGAATAATTGAATCATTGTTTTTCAAGTCTTAAAATGATAGCAAATGCATAAAACATGAACTTGTTTCTTTCAATTCTCAAACATAAAGTGTTTTAAATGCATTTTGGAAAAAAGATCCGCAGACATGTGATTTAGGATCTCCATTTTTCTCTTATGCATCGCCCCAAAAATAGGGATTTGTACTTAATATTTAGAGAGTGAATATATATCTCTTGTTGCGAAAAGGCCAAAATATCGCGAAAAGCAAAATTGAGTCTATCAAAATCATTGCAAAAACGCAGCACATGCAGTAATTTTTACCCCTCTCAAACAACAAATGTTTTAAATACACGTTTTGAAAAAGTGATACCTAGACACAGGGTACGACTTTGTAGAACATTGAGCACGAGCTTTATGTGCTGTCCCCCCCCCCAAAAAAACCAATATAATAAAGTAGTAACTAGGGGTGCGACATCGAAGGCAATACATCGATGTTTCAAGACATCGATGTTTAGAAATTAAGACATAGATGGTATTGATACATCGACCAAAAAACATCGATGTTTTCAAACATCGATGTTTCAAAACATCGATCTTTTTCATAAAAATTACTTACACATTTAAATGTACAGTAATACAGTAACTCCCCAATACATAGCGCCTCTTTATATCACTCAATTAGATTATCTTTTGTTACCCGAAAAACATCAACCGTATGATACCAATGTCAATTATAGAAAAATTTTTTTTTAGTGAGATAGATACTGCAACTGTTGATCAACTGTATAACTTTTATTTTTCACATATTTTTGTGAAACTTTTTTTGTTGAAATGTGACACACCATTATTGAGAAAAATTTCTAAAGAAAAACAAAAACAACGATGTTTAAAAATCATTCTTTTTTATTGCTTGTTGCTAAAGAAAAAACAGACATCGAAAGGAAAAAAAAAAAAAAACATCCAACGAGAAACTGATCATAAAAAGACATCGACCATAAAACATCGATGGTAACTATCAAAAACGTCTTTTAACGAGATTGATAGTGATTAACGATATAACTTTTGGCAGCATATCTTGATATTTTTTCTTTTTTTGCTGAAATATAAAACATTCCCATAAATAATAATAATAAAAAAAAATAAAATTTAAAATAAAATGGTGACAGCAAATTAGAAATGTTAAAAACATTGTGAGCAAGACATCGATAATAATCACACATAATGTTTTCTAATGAGATTAATACTGAAACTTCTGATTGAGGTTGAAAACTTTTTAAATTCGTCTGCATATTGCATGTTTTTATCAAGCTTCTTTTGCTGTATTATAAAACATCGACATCGAAAAAAACATCGAACCCAAAAGCCAAAACATCGATGTTTTGAAAACATCGACCTTCAAACATCGATGGGGAAAACATCGATGTTTTATCAAAAACATCGATGTTTCCAAAACATCGACATCGATGTCGCAGCCCTAGTAGTAACCTATTTTGGATTTCAAGTTTTCGAAAGAGTATTTTTAAATTTATTTTTTATCTTGTCATAATGCGATACGAAATTTCTCCATTTTAAAAACTTTAGATGGATTTAAGCCTCCCCCAAACGTTGGTGTCCTGGGCCTGTACCCCATATACCTACGCAATAATTTTGCCCTGCCCAGGCATGTGATTTTTCTTTACTTAGCATTTAAAGACTGAAAATACAACTATTATTGCGAAAACAAAAATGAGTAACTCAAAAAGGGGACTTTTACTTAAAGCCTGAATTTTAAACTATTATTGCGATAAAGTCAAGCTATCGCTGAAAACAAAGTCATGAAGTTAAATGATTTAATGTAACAAATATTTTTAAATATTAGTATTATTTTTTTAAAGTATTTATAATTTTTTTCATGTTTAGTCGAAGCATTTGATACATTGAGACGAATTCGTATTATGTATAAGTGACCCATATGACACTTTACTTCGCTTACGTTTGTACGCTCGCATGTGTTGAAAAGATGTACTAATTGCGATTTGAAATTCTAATATTTTTAAATTCCTGAAACACAACATTTTAATCTGCCCGAATGCTTTTAACATTTGGCTCTCGAATCTTTTTGCCATCTACACTGGCGGAAAAAAAAAATCCCAACACCAAGAAAAAATTACTGTAGAGTAATGAAATTTGGGTAATACAATTGTCTAGTTAACATGTTTAATTGATTAAATGCACAAGATCACTGGCTAAATTAAGCTCAAGAAAATGCTGTGCAAATGTGAAATTATGTTAATTTAATAGAGGGTGTAACTTCCAGAATTCTGAAGGTAAGCCTGCAAGCGTGCATGCATTATGTCATACAGGTGCTGAGTGTCACTTTGTGGTATGGAGTGCCATGCTTGTTGCACTTGTTGTGTCAATGCTAGGACCGTCATTGCTGACTGTGGATGATGCTCGAGGTGCCGTCCAATGATATCCCAGACGTTATCAATTGGAGAGAGACCTGGTGATTTTGCAGGTCATGGTAACACGTCAGCACTCTGTAGAGCACATTGCGTTACAGTAGCGATGTGAGGGCGAGCGTTATTCTGTTGGAAAACTTCCCCTTGAATGCTATCATGAAGGGCTGTACTACTGGTTAAATTACCAGACTGACGACAAATTATCAGTCAGTTAGTTTGGGATAACCACAAGAGTGCCCCTGCTGTCGTGAAAAATTGCTCCAGAGACCATGACTCTAGGTGTGGGTCCCGTGTGTTTATGACGTAGACCGCTTGGATGCAGGCGATCCACTGGCCTCCTTCTAACCAATATACAGCCACCACTAGCACTAAGACAGAATCTGTTTTCATCAAAAATTACAACAGATCTCCACTCCGACCTCCAGTGAGCTCTAGCTCGGCACCACTGCCGTCGGAAACGGCAATGGTTTGCAGTCAATGGAATACCAGCTACAGGCTGCTTGGCTCGGAGCTGTCTTTGAAGTAAGCAGTTTCTTACCGCTCCTTGGGTCACGACGGTACCAATTGCAGCTCGAATGTCAGCCGCAGATGCAGTACGATACTTCACAGCCGTACGCAAGATTCGGCGATCTTCCTTCTCAGTCGTGCCACGTGGCAGCTCGGAACTCGATCCTCTTGCGGTAGTATCATCCCTTGACCATAGCTTCCAATAATCATGCATGGTTGAAACATTCCCTCCAAGTCTTTCTGTAATATCGCGAAATGAAAATCCACCTTCTCGTAGTCAAATTGTACGACCTCGTTCAAACTCGGTGAGCTGTTGATAATGGCTTCTTCGTCTTCTTAAAGGCATTCCTGGTTAACATGAACGCAATTCGTCAAATTTCACGGAAAAATAATACTCACGAGCTTCACAACACGCTTTTAAAATAAGCCTTATTTGCATGTTCTGAGTGACGCCAGCTGCGCCACACTTATGCGCGGAGTGCGAAATTTCAATCGATGTCATCTTTCAGTTGTATAAACACGCCTACCAAATTTCGTTTATCTAATACAAGTGTTTCTTGGTGTTGGGATTTTTTTTCCGCCGGTGTATTTCGGAGGCTAAGCTAAACCAGAAAGTTAAAGCAAAATGCACGCGCGAATGTTGATGTAAAGGCTGATTCAGATTGCGAGCGACGCGAACGAACGAAGCGTTTTTCGCTCGCTGGTCAAAAATTCCGATCATTCATACTAGATGCGGGCGAAAGTCACGTGATGGTATTCACCCACTAAGGATAAAGCGCGCCCAACTCGCGAGAGCCAATGAAATCGAATGTCCACGCGGTCAAGACAGAGCAAAGATGGCGCCTTCCCTCTAACTGGCTGTCGCTCTCGTTGCCAAATTTCGTTCGCCTTTCGCACGCGAAAATATCTAGCATGCTAGATCGCTCGCGACAGGCGAATATTCGCCGCGTTGTCATGGGAACGCATTCCGAAAACCTGTTTCGAGGGGAAAAGTTCGCTTCGCGAGCGCGTTTCGCTCGCTATGTGAATCGCGCTTAACGCGAGAGAGATATACTGTCATTTGATTGGTCAATCGTTTTTCCTTCTCGATACGCGGTAGAAGGAGAGAAAATTCTCGCTTGGGCACATTAGGGCCTTCAGAGTAACACAAAATTTGACAAGCGACTACTTTTTCGGCTATTCTTGCTTGTCGTGAGGGAGTAATGGACGTCACTGGAAGTTCCAGGAAGTTTCAGAGTAAGGCCCTTGATCAGAGGGTTCCTCAGTACCATAAAACGGGGTGGATCAGTACACTATTTAGCTGTGATTGTAAAAAAAATAGTCACAAGATTTTTTTTTTAATTTAATTTTTGGGTAAAAATTTCGGTCTTACTTTGATTTTGTTATTCCAAGAAAAGACAAAACATGTTGATCAGTTATTATTTATGTATACTAGGGGGCTTTGCCCCCTGCTCGCTTCGTTAGTTACTGTCGTATAGTTACTGTCAAATAAAAGTTTATTTTCTATACCTGGAAACGTATATGATTTGTCAAAGTTCGAAAATAATTTCAAACTTATGAAAAATTAAAATGAATTTTAAGAAATTCATTTAAATTGAAATACAAAGATTTAACATAAATTGAAGTCACTCATGTCTTCAACAAATATGTTCCTGTTTTTAAAGCTAGTAGTTGCGGCTGGGCTTGAGTTATTTCATAACATGTTTTGGTATGAACGCTGCCTTTACTTCCTCCTGGAGCAAAAATCTTCGTAAATCTGGAACCTTATGTCATTCTAAGATCTAGTTGCTCACTAGAAGGGTAAATAACAATTAATCCGTTTCCCTGTTTTGACTAGAAGAATTGGGATTAGAATCTTGATTTTTCTAACAGTTTCCTTTATATGTCTGAATTGGAACAGCAGAACAAAGTGTTCCGATTCACCCCGCAAATCCTTATCCAACGACCTTATAAAAAATTTATTTTTATGCCACAATTAAAACATTTTGTCTATTTTAACGTGGTATTCTGCTGTTGAGATATATGCATAATTAACAAAAATACTATTCTTAGGTTTTAAATACAAAGAGGTCTGTACTTACGTACAAAGTTTTGCAGACGATGAAAACTTGGTGTTTTTTAGCCTCCCTCTTGCACACAGGCTCAGAAGCCAATATTGTTGCCAGAATTAAAATTTTTTTTCCTACTTCTTTTGATATTACCTTTCTAAAAAATTGCCAAAAATACCCGACGGTATATTTATGAAGAATTTCTTAATATGGTCAGGAAGTTTTGTTCCAAATCAACCCGCAGTTCTTATACATCCCCATGTTACGGTATGTGCTTTCATTCACACAGAACCTACATCTAAGAGTCCTGTCCGGATTAAGGGAAGTCCGGTTTAATGGGATCCGGATTAATGCAGGTTCACACAGTAATTACTTTTATTCACACAGTATGTACACCTATAAGAGCCCAGATGAGCGGGTCCCTCAGTAAGTACTTTTATTTACACAGAATGTACATCTAAGAGTCCTGTCCGGATTAAAGGAAGTCCGGTGTAATAGGATCCGGATTAATGACGGTTTACTGTAACATTTGAAAGAAATAATTTTCTTCATCAACAAAATGAATAATCTCTTTCAGTATTTTATAAAGAGCTCAAACGCATCCGATAAACGTTCGTCCTTGAAAGATAGTCTTGAACAATTTAAGAAAACCTTTTTACTATTTACCCAGCTATATATCTCGAAAAGACATTTTTATGAATTTTTATTTTGAGACCAAGCACATTTATCCCTGGCCGCTCATAATCACCGTCCTAAGACAATTTCATCGCTTCCTCCGGCGAATAAACAGCAAAAGTTTTCCAGAAAAAGGAAAAATGGGGAGAACCTTAAAAATCGAGTAATCGGGAGGGCCGAGAGACGGAGCCAAGAAAAATTGCACAAAGTTTTGATCCGAGGGTCTATCTCCGGAAGAGACGTCCATTCATCAGCCGGGTGACGTCACCGAACAAGTCAAAGGCGTGCACCAATCAGGCAGCGGACACAGAAAGGGAGGATCCCGCCATTATGGCCATTTACATTTGAAATGTGCCACTGGGGGAGACTTGACAGATGGCTTCGAAGCTTCTTCAAAAACCGACGATTGATATATTATATATATATATATATATATATATATATATATATATATATATAAATGCAGACAATAATAGCTGGAATTCACCTTCTTCGAAAGGGGGGGGGGGGTTCATTCGTCCCTTCGTTGAAACTTCCATATAAGAACTAGTAATGTTTGCTAAACCTAAGGGCTCTGGGAGGGGGGAGTTGTCAACAAACCCCACTTGCTGCTCCGCTATACACACACTTAGACCATTGAAGCACACACACACACGCAAAAAAAAAAAAAAAAAAAAAAATATATATATATATATATATATATATATAATATATATATATATATATATATATATACACACTGCGATGCAAAAGTTTAGACAAAATGCAAATATATGAATAAAAAGAAGACTACTCGGCGAAATGCTTTCAAATTTCTACTGCAGGTAGACAATATGGTCTCAAATACGTGTCTGGAGTTTTTAAAAATATAACTGAAAAGAAAATCGGAAATTACAAAAGACATTTTTTTTTCATTGTTGCAAAAGTTTCGACAAAAGTTAGATTCTATGCAAATATCCCTTGAAATGTGATTGGTGGAGGGAAGGCGGAACTTTTTTCTTCGACTATAAAGTTCAGATATTGCTCAATGAAGAATCAGAATCCCAAAATCTCTGTAGTTCTCCTGTAAAGATGAGAAAGTTCGGAAACCGAAATTTGAAATTGAAAGTCCTTTGCTAATTTTTCGTCTTTTAAGTAAGCCCTAGTATGGTAGTACATTGTTTTTTACTTGATGGTGAGCATATTCAGACGTGCGTATCGATCAAAAAAGTCAACAAAAATTATATTTCTTAAAGATGAAGGAACTGAAAAAACAGCTCGAACTGACGGTTCGCCCCTTAATCCTACTAAGCTTCAACTTGAGTCAAAAGCAGCACGTGACAGCATAAGTAGATGAACAACCGAATCGGGATGCATAAAGAAAACAAAGAATTGTGCTTGAACCGATTTGGAAATAGTTTCCCAAATAAGCTAGATTTTAATGGGAAAAGCAGCACATGTATCATCGTGACTAAAAAATGAATGTTACTTTCTCTGATGAAAATTATTAAAATTTGGACCGCTTAGATGGATTATTATTCTATTAGCGTGACTTCAGAAAAGATCCGCTGAGCATATGCTGTGCTGCTTTGACCATTAAAATCTGGCTTATTTGGGACACTGTCCGAAAAGGCTCAAGTACAATTTCTTGTTTTTTTTTTATGCATCCCGATTGAATTGTTCATCTACTTATGCTGTCACATGCTGTTTTTGACCCAAGTTGAAGTTTCGTAGGATTAAGGGGCAAATCGTCAGTTCGAGCCATTTTTCATTTCCTTCATCCTTAAGAAATAGTTTTTCTTGGGCTTTTTGATCGATACGCATGTCTGGATTTGCTCTTCAAGAAGTAAAAAATAATGTACTACCATACTAGGACCGATTCAAAAGACTGAAAATTAACAAAGTGCATTCATTTTCAAATTTCGGTTTCCACACTTTCTCACCTTCTTTACACGAGAACTAAAGAGCTTTTGAGATTTTGATTATTTATTCAGCAATCTCTGCACTTTATAAATGAATAATACGGTCCTGCATTTCCTCCACCAATCACATTTCAAGGGATATTTGCATAAATCTGACTATTGTCTAAACTTTTGCAACAATGTAAAAAAATATCTTTTGTAATATCCAAAATTTGATTCCAGTTATAGTTATAAGAACTACAGAGATTATGGGAATTTGATTATTCATGGAGCAATCTCTATACAATAGTCGAGGAAAAAAGTCCCTCCTTACCTCTACCAATCACGTTCCAAGGGATATTTGCATAAAATCTGACTTTTGTCTAAACTTTTGAAACAGTAGAAAAAAAAATGTCTTTTGTAATTTCCGATTTTCGTTTCGGTTGTATTTTTCAAAACTCAAGACACGTATTTGGGACTAGAGATGCACCGATTAATCGGCAGTACCGATTAATCGACCATAATCGGCCACTTTGCCGATTATAAATAATCAGCAAAATCGGGCCGATTAATCGGCTGAAAAATATTTTTCAGATATTATTCTTTAAAGTATACTTTCACTAGGAAACTATGATGAATAATTTTATTAACAGTAATAATAATCCTCACAGTTGATATAAAGTTTTTTTTTTAAATTAATTCTCCTACTTTGAAAAAAAAAAACATAGACAATGATGCAACAGTTTTCATGTGGCGATCGTTTTCTCCTTAGCACAGTGATTTCAGATAACCTCTAATTTTCAAAGAATAAAAGTATTGAATTGAATTGCTACTAATTACTAAAATATCTGAATTAAAAGCACCCCTAAATTGGAGTGTTCACCACACACTCCCTCTCTCCTTTTTTTTATAAATTTTTATTTCCAATTAACATAACTAACAATCTGTGAATAATATTATTGACACAAATATGAAAATTGGTTCTAAGAAAGTTGATAAAATATTGAAATTATTTTGTGAAAACTAGGAAAATGGAAAAAAAATCTTCTCCCAGAAATAAATTACTTACTATTTCTAAACTTGGAATTGGATAAGAGATAAAAAAACATGGATGGTAAAATTGGTAGTAGAAAAACAATTATCCTTATCATTAATCGGCTCAGCCGATTAATCGGTAATCGGCCAATTTGCTTATCGGTGCATCCCTATTTGGGACCATACCCAGGTAGCACAAAAAACGTTTAAACGTTTTATAAACGTTTTTAATCGGTTGTCACAACGTTAATAACCATTTTATAACCTTTAAAAAACGAAGTGTGCTACTTGGTACTTGGGTATACTTGGTACTTGTATATGTATTAGGTTGGTCCTTAGCATTTAGGCGAAAAATTAGTCTTATATTTTTAAAAGTCTTTCCTCCTATATTTTGTGTGTGTATGTGTGTGTGTGTGTGTGTGTGTGTGTGTGTATTGCTTTTAATTGGGGGTTTTCTACTTTCAACTAATTCTGTGGATTTAGATTATCAAGTAGTAAATCATTTTATTGCTAAATAACCAGCCTTTGGGAAAATAATTAAAAGTACTTCGAAATTTTCTGCAATTCTTTCGATTGCGAAAAGAATTGATGAAGAATTAGTTTCATTAAACCGAACTAAAATCTAATTTTTTTCGGACGCAGCTGCAAAATATTTGGATTTGTATAACCAAGGCTTCACTAGATAGCGTTTTGTACAGGCTGTATCATTATTCAAAACATCAATGGTGAAGATTTTCCCGCTAGAGAGCGCTGAACAAGGACCACCCAAATGTTTGTTTACATTTATTAGCATATTGTTTCTGCTGTAAAAAGCGATGTTTATCCTATCTTTAAGGGTTAAAAAATATTGATATGGTTAACTTAAGTAGAGTACACAGTGAATTGATGCCGAAGGCCTTATTAGTACTGCTTTTTAGGGGAAATAAATTCCCTTTTCAGGTAAAGATATACAACCAAACGTTTTATACGACCAACTGTATCATGGCGAACTGTGGACTAAATTTTAAAAAGTTCAATGGCAACCCGTTAGTAGTATTGGCTCGTTAGCGAATATATTCGCCATTTACTGTTCTGCTGTGCCAGTGTCGTTTCCTGGTTAATTAATAATTAGAATCAATTAAAATGAAAAATAATTCGTTAACCAATTAAAATAAACCGTTAAAATGCAGAATAAACCAACAAATAAAACAAGCTATTAAATAACGTTAAAATATACTAAAATAGAATTGAATGCCAAATTGTAAAATTGTCGCCAACAAATTAACTTTTAATTTTGCCTTTTATTTATCTGATTTGTATATAATGTTAGTTACCATACAATTCGATAGATGTCGCTGGACAATGACCACCGTTTTTATCCCAAGGATTTTGATCAAATGAAACAACCTGTATAAAAGGCTATCTACTGAAGCCTTGGTATAACTTAAACATCTATAATTGTTTTCATCTATGCTATGGACAAGGACGTCAAATAGTGACAACAACACTACAACATTGACAATATTTAAAACGCTAGAGCAGACATACGATAGAGATAGCTAAGGCCTGCTTCCCACCAAGAAGAAATCGATCAGGGGTGATTGTGTTCCGGTATTTTACCGGATCTCCGGTATTTTCATGATCGATTCTGGTATTTTCATGTTCGAAAATACCGGAAATAAAATATTTTTAATTATGCTTTTATCTTCCCACTTCCAGATTTTTTTTTTCTCTTTCGAATTTTCGATGATTATACCGATAATTATTAATAATATTCATCAAATAGAAATGTTAAGATGAAAATTCTAATTGTTGTTTTACCTTACTAAATTATTTTATTTGTATCCGGTATGAGAATCAAATTTTTCTCACTTTTGAACTTTTGATGCTTATTATTACCCTTAGTTAGGAGACAAGTTAAAAAAAATGCAACAAAATGTAACAAATCCAACTTTCATTACTTCATAAATGCTTTCGCACAACAAACAGCAATTCTGTTAGACTTTTGCTTTCTCCTTAAAATATTTTTTTGGAGATAATTGCTCATCACCAGCTCAAAATAACTTTATTACTCATTTACAATTTAATTAAATGCATGTACAATATTTTGACTAAAAACTATTTGAATATATGAAATGTGTTAGTTTATGAAAGGAAATTAATTATTATGTGTGTATAATTATAAAACTAGGTGTGCTTAAGTAATGGGGTCTTGGTTTTAAAAAAACACCCCCCCCCCCCCACTTTTTCTTTAAAACTTTCAGGTATTTTATTATGAACTCACAATCACCCCTGAATCGATGTTTGACTGTCAGGTGAGATTCCGTTGACCCGCCTAATTTCAACGGTGTTATAATGCTAGGGAAACGTACCGAGTACGGGTCCTTTTTTTTTGTGTGTGTCACCAACAACCGACATGAGTAAGAAAAAATCGTAAAATCTGTACCTCAGAACCAGACTAACGTACCGTAAATCAGGGTTACTTGGACCCACAAGAGGGCTACTTGAGCCCACAGTAAAATGATAAAATCTGGGTTTGGTACTAGCGTTAGAGACTGCAGAGGGCTTCTACCCAGTGGAGAAACGAGGAACTACGTGCAAGTCTTCAACTAGTAGGTACCAAACCTAGATTTTATCATTTTATTGTAGTGGGCTCAAGTAACCCCCTAGGGTTCAAGTAACCCTGATTTGCGGTAAGTCAATTTTTGTAACTTTGCAGGACAGGAAAAAACCATTGTCGGATGCATGGATACAAAGGATGGGGCTCTTTTAATGCTACTAAAAAATTGTGAAGGAATTTGTTTTATTAGAATACCGTTCTCATGGGTAGATGCAGAATAAGATTCTACATCTACAAACAATTCACTAATAAAATGAAAATCGCCATTTTTGGACTTACGTCGTTCTGGTTCTAAGGTATAGAAATTACGCCAATAATAATTAAAATTCTGGGATTGGGATCATATCAGTTTAAAAAGCTGAAAACAAAAATTTCAGCTATAAATTGGAATTTTGAAAAAGATCCAGAAAAGTTTGTTTACTCAATGGGACAAAAAAAAAAAAAAAAAAAAAAGTTAGCGAGTCATAAATCAGGTAGCATTGACAATGTTTTCCCTTTTCCCCTGGTTATTAGAAAAGTTAATTGCGACGGATTTGAGTTGGAATACTTTTTCAAAACGACCACGAAAGTAACCTAGCTCACTTCAGCGATCATCACCCTTCCCTATTACCCGAGAGAGTTAAACACTCAATGTTGGAGGTCAACTTACCAGAACAAAATCAACCTAAGTTGGGTTTTAGTTAACAGTCCCCATTCGAGGTCAGATTACCATTCATAAAGATCCTGTTGCCGTCCTAAACTGAACTTCAAAAAAAAAAAAAAGAAAGAAAGAAAAAAAAAAAAAAAAAAGTTGGATTTCTAAATTTAAGTAAAGATACTGCCCTTTCCCAAGCATACATTACTTACGTAGAAGCTGTATCACGACAACGTTACATAGGAAAAAGTTGTTACTCCATTGTAGAAAAATATTTAGTATAACTACTGGAAACCCTCTAGGAAACTGGAATTCCCAAAATGTTTCTAGTTATGATATAGCTATTTTTAATTAAGCTTTTATGCTTTGAGGGTACTCAGAAGTACCGCTTACATTTATTTAGTATTATGAATTCAATATGGCTGGAATCCTGCTGGTATTTGACAGTACCATTCTTAGTACCTTGCTGAGAAGCCGACAGTTGGTGCCAGCTATCGGAAACAGTTTTCTTAGACGCTACACTGTTAAAGCTACAGACTGCACATGGCACCTTAAAGGTTGAAACGGTGTAATACCCAGGGCTGCGGAGTCGGAGGAAAAATGGTCGACTCCGACTCCGACTCCGACTCCGGGATTTTCAAACTTTCGACTCCGACTCCGACTCCCGACTCCAGCTTTTTTTCTGTTATTTTTTTTTTTTTTTAACCCAAATGTGAAGAGTGAAAAACCCGAAACAAAGGTTGAAATATGAAGTCAATTTTTAAAAGTTTCATTTTTATTCATGGTCGTTGCCAGGACTCACTTTAGAGGGGGGGGGGGGGGGTAGCAAGCTGGGGTATCCCAGTTGGAGGTCATGGGAGGTCATTGTAACCTCTCACAAAGATCATTTTTTCAAGAATTCTCGCAGGTAATTTCAGCACATTTACCTCAATTCTCGGAGGTCACTGTGACCTCCCAAAAAGTCCATTTTCTCCAGAGCAAAAGATAAGTGCCGCTCTTGTCATTTGACTCCGTGTAAAACTAATCCTTTTCTTGTTAAATGCCCAGACTTTATTTTAACACATTGCATTTTTGCTGCAAATATTTTTTATTCACTTGCATAAGCCCACACATAGCAATTCGTTTCACAAAGCAGACCCGCCATTTTGAAGCCCTTTTTAATGATCCTAGATGCTTAGGATTTGGATATAGGGCGCTGAAAATTTGTATCTGTTAGTTTCAAAGATATGTTTTCACTTCCATAAAATTTCATCCAAATCGGAGGTGGTCGGAGTCGGAATCGGAGTCGACATGTCTTTCAGCGACTCCGACTCCGACTCCTTTGGTCCAAAATCAGTCCGACTCCGACTCTTCGACTCCGACTCCGACTCCGACTCCGCAGCCCTGGTAATACCAGCGACACCCCCTGAAGGGTTCCGCTTGACTCCCTACGGTATCCTTTAAGGTACCATTTGGCTCCCTGTGGAACATTATGAGTGTTTTAGGTGCCACAGGGAGTCAATTAGCACCTTCAAAGGTGCCATGGGGGAGGGGGATCAAGTGGAACCCTTCAGGGAGTGCCGCTGGTGCTACACCGTTTCTAGGGATGCACCGATTAATCGGCAGTACCGATTAATCGGCCATAATCGGCCACTTTGCCGATTATTAATAATCGGCAAAATCGGGCAGATTAATCGGCTGAAAAATATTTTTCAGATATTAAAGTATACTTTCACAAGTAAACTATGATGAATAATTTTATTAACAGTAATAATAATCCTCACGGTTGATAAAAAGTTTTTTTTTTAATTAATTCTTCTACTTTGAATAAATATACATAGACAATGATGCAACATTTTTCATGTGGCGATAATTTTCTCCTTAGCACAGTGCTTTCAGAAAACCTCTAATTTTCAAAGAATAAAAGTATTGAATTAAATTGCTACTAATTACTAAAATATATAAATTAAAAGTACTCTTGAATTGGAGTGTTCACCATACACTCCACTCCTTTTTTTATAAATTTATAATTAACATAACTAACAATGTGTTAATAATATTATTGACACTAATATGAAAATTGGTTCTAAGATATTTGATAAAATATTGAAAATATTTTGTGAAAACTAGGCAAATGAAAAAAAAAAATCTTCTCCCAAAAATAAATTACTTACTATTTCTAAACTTGGAATTGTATAAGCGATAAAAACAGTGATGGAAAAATTGGTAGTAGAAAAACAATTATCCTTATCATTAATCGGCTCAGCCGATTAATCGGTAATCAGTAATCGGCCAATTTGCTTATCGGTGCATCCCTAACCGTTTCAACCTTTAAGGTGCCATGTGCAGCCTGTAGTTTTAACAGCGTAGTACCGATTCCAGGGCCTAAGCATTAATGATTGTCAAAATATGTATACTATGTACATATGTTATTTGATATACATTAGGTGGCCAAAAGTATCCGGACATTTTCGAAAATTCACATTTTTACATATAGCTCGAAAAATAAGTGATTAATTCTGTACCTCAGAACCAGACTAACGTAAGTCCATTTTCGTTATTTTTCGGTAGAGGGGAAAAACGATTGTCGAATACATCGTTTTTCCCCTCTACTGAAAAATGACGAAAATGGACTTACGTTAGTCTGGTTCTGAGGTACAGAATTGTTCTTTAACTTTAGTCATACAAAATATAGGCTTGATCGAACATTTCCAAGTTGAAATTAAATTACCCTTGCATTTGGGGGACGACAAGAAGGGGGATTGAAAGTAAAACCGCTTTTTGACCATAACTCTTCGAAAATAGCTCGGAATAAGCTATAAATTTCAGTAATTAATTAGCATACTATGTATAATTACTGTACAAATTTTTATGAACGTACCACTCTTACTTCCGAAGATATGAAACATTTTTTGAAAAACGGCAATTTTATTTGAAGGGTTTTTGCTCATAACACGCAGAGTTTTTGATCAAACCTTATCAACACTTCAAGAAAGATGACAAAATACAAGAGAAAAAACATACTAAAACGGTAAATAAAAATATTAAAATCCGATGAGATATGAACGTTAAAAGGAAATAATTTTTCACGGCGCATGCGCGAACGACAGAAATTTATAACTACAAAAATATTGTAGCCTGGTTTATACTGCATCTTATAAAAAAAGTTTCAGTTGAATATCGTAAAAATTGAAAAAGATATCAGCGATCTAGTGAGCTGTAATTCATTCATTTGCAGACAATACATAAATGGCAAGGGGTTCTCCACAAATAGTGTGGTAACAATTGAGCATTTTCTTCAATGTTAAATTGTATACAGTTTGAAAATTTATATTCGGCATAGAAGTCACATTTCGCCTATTCGGCCAAAAAGACCTTATACGTGGGTGGCCAAAAGTATCCGGACACCCCCTGAAACGTTGGTTTTGAACGATGACGCAATTTCCATATATTATTTCTCTAAGCCGAATCCTATACCCGGTCGAAGCTCGCTCATTTCTTTATCGAATTGCAAGAAAATTTATGATTTTGAAGCTTATCCCGCGGGCTATTGACGAAAATTAGACCCACCCTCTAAAAAGTGTCGGTTCGTTTTTTATTCGAACTTCAATTTTTGGGCACAAAATTGACTCTATCTAGCGAAATAATTGTCGTATCGTCTCCATTTTGCTTTCATTCGAAAGATTTAAAAAAAATGCGTTCTTTAGAACGTTTCTCCGCTAGCGCCGCGTAACGAGAATCTCGAAAATCCACGTTTAAGCGACTTATAAGCGATTGAAGTTTGAAAAAGTTAAATTTTTTGCTCAACTGTTAAAATCCTTATACCAGGGGTGGCCAACCTTTTTAGGGAAAGTGCCACTATCTGGAGAGAAAAAGCTCAGCGTGCCACATTGTATTTTTCCAATAAACTAAAAATTTTTTAAAAAGTTAAAAATAGATTTTAGGTTGACTATGTAATTTTTACTCTAATGAAACCCTTTTTCTTGTAAATCTGAAAGTTGAAATCTAAATGATAATAAAGATAAAACAAGTCCAAACTTTAAGAGTTATCGTTAATAAGCACTTTCATAAGTTCTGTCAGTTGGCTTATGCTTAAAAAAAATAAATAAATAAATAAAAATAACATCAAACATTCTATTCCAAAAATTAAACAGTCTGTACTTAATGTGGTTTATGAGTCTGTATCTTTTTTACCAAGTCTTTAATTTTAGGATTATTTCTTGAGAATCCTAAGATGTTTAAGTGTTTTAAGTGCTATCAATTAATATTCAACGGTATTTAGCTTTTTCAGCATTCATAACAAAAAATATTTATTTAAAAGCTTATTTTGAACCAAATCTACAACAGCATCAGACGGCTAAAGTGTGTAAATGTGAAAAAAAATTGTTGCTACAAATTTCCAAATGTCTATATAACGTGGATGACTTTCTGTTGAAGTAAGCTCTTACATGTATGTTTGATTACCAATGCAAAAGGTCAGTAATTCCGATTTGGATTTCCGAAGGGTAATAAGTAGTGTCTTGCAGAGAAATAGACAAAGAATTTAAAAAGATCAACATTTTTTTATGATCCTGAAAATCATCAAACCTAACATTGAATGTATACTTAAAATAGGTGTAAAATTTTCTCCATATATCATTGGAAAATTATTAAATTTGGGTTGATACTTTCAGTATTAAATTTAATGTTTTATTCTTTTTTCTCCAAAGTAGAGAGAAAGAAACTGTAGTTTCATCATAAAAATATGTAGATAGCCTATTCTGAATTAGGAAACTTTTTTTTGTACTATCTTAAATTTAAATTACTGAAACGCCGGATAATAAGCGATGACATAGCTAAATTCATTTGCTATTCTTCATTCCTAAGTAGCAAGTCCTCATTACTTTCCTTCTTGACATTTTAAAAAACACACTCGCTAAAATTCTAAAATCTTATCACTTTTTCCTTTGGATAGCTATTGCACATTTCAATGCTGGAGTAACTTGCCATGCTCTCTTCTTTCTCCTGGGAAAGTTCACAAAACATTCAGAGCTCTAATTCGTAGTTTGTTAATGCAATGAACTCTACAATTTCACCAGCAGAGAAAAAATCTTTCTTTGGTAAGGAGTGTGTGATGAATAATTCGTTGATACTTTTGAAGTTTTTTTCCCAAATTATTTTCAAGTAATGTAACTAAAACAATTTAAGGATCTTCATTTATGCAACCATACCGAATTTTGTCCAATCTGGT
The DNA here is from genome assembly GCA_038373865.1 of Uloborus plumipes. NCBI lineage: Eukaryota > Metazoa > Arthropoda > Arachnida > Araneae > Uloboridae > Uloborus > Uloborus plumipes. The sequence goes on from JAXGGA010011379.1 coordinate 33,244, forward strand.
TTCTTAATTTTACTTGCAGATAGGGCTGCGACATCGATGTCGATGTTTTGGAAACATCGATGTTTTATAATCCAGCAAAAAAAAAACTTGATAAAAATATGCGATATGCAGACGTATTAAGAAGTTTTCATCCTTAATCAGAAGTTTCAGTATTGATCTCATTAGAAAACATTTTCTATCGTTATTACCGATGTTTTACTCTCGATGTTTCTAAAACATTTCTAATTTGCTTTCGCCTTTTTTTAAAAAAATTATTAATTTCATTATTATTATTTATGCGAATGTTTTATATTTCAGCAAAAAGAAAAAATATATCAAGATATGCGGCAAAAAGTTAGATCGTTAATCAGTCGTTACACTATCAATCTCGTTAGAAGACGTTTTTGATCGATGTTTTTTAATGATCACTGTTCCGCGTTCGATGTTTTTTTTTCTTTCGATGTCTGTTTTACGCTTCAGCAAAAAGCAATAAAAATATGCAATAAAAAAGAAACATCTTTAACAGTTCCAATATCTATCGTATTGAAATAGTTTTTTTTTTTTTTTTTAAATTTCTACCGATGATTTACGGACAATGATTTTTAAGCATCGTTGATTTTGTTTTGCTTTAGAAATTTTTTTCAATAACGGTGTTTTACATTTCAACAAAAAAAGTTTCATAAAAATGTGCAATAAATAAAAGTTATACAATTAATCGACAGTTGCAGTATCTATCTCACTAAAAAAAGTTTTCTATAATTGACATCGATATCAAACGGTTGGTGTTTTTCAGGAGACAAAAGATAAATCTAATTGCGTGATATATAGAGGCGCAATGTATTGGGGAGTATCTGTATTACTGTACATTTAAATGTGTAAGTAATTTTAAATAAAAAAAGATCGATGTTTTTTGGTTGATGTATCAACACCATCAATGTCTTAATTTCGAAACATCGATGTTTCGCCTTCGATGTCGCACCCCTACTTGCAGAGTTAACTTTTTCAAAAATTTCATCACCCGTAGCTGAAACTATTGCAGATCAAGAATCCATTCTGCAGCACCGAAAGTTTCATTTGTGTCACGCACAAATATGCTTTACAAAACATTGTCTATAGCGTCACAGCTTTCGTTGGATGTCCGAAGCTAACGCTAAGTACTTTGGTAGTATTGTAGTTAAGACAATTTGTGAGCCAGCCTCCTGACACTTAATCGTCGTAATATCATTATATTTATCAGTTCAAGGGTTTTAGTTTTTATCAATATTTTTGAGGTTGACATTTTCCCTCAATTTTGGAATTTTTTCAAGAAGTCTTCGCGTGCCACTGTTACTGCTCTGCCGTGCCACATTGTGGCACGCGTGCCGCGGGTTGGCCACCACTGCCTTATACCATTGTTGTTCAAATCAATTTTAAATGCGACATTTCAAGCCAAGGCTTAGCTCGGTAAACCTTAATTGTAACTTTTATTGTTTCAAAATACTATGGTAGTTTTGCGATAACGTTAGTATTTAGTTTAGTAGTAGCCTTGGGTATTTGATTTTAATATAGGGTATCACTTTTGTAGTAGTTGTAAAAGTGAACGTGTCTTTGATCTTTTTGAAAAGTTGTCAGAGCGACGGCAGTAGATGGCGATGTTGTGCAAATGAAGCCAATAAAAATTGTCGTAATAAATTTTAAGTTTAGAGGTTTTTTTTTTTTTTTTTTTTTTTGCGGAATTCCGCACGGGTCACCTAGTAACCTTTAATTTAAAAATAGCTCTTTGTGGACAGACCCTCACTTTTTATGTATTGTCTGCGAATGAATGAAATACAGCTCACTAGATCGCTGATATCTTTTTCAATTTTCATGATATTCAACTGAAACTTTTTTTATAAGATGAAGTATAAATCAGAGTACAATATTTTTGTAGTTATTAATTTCTGTCGTTCGCGCATGCGCCGTGAAAAAATATTTCCTTTTAACGTTCATATCTCATCGGATTTTTAATATTTTTATTTACCGTTTTAGTATGTTCTTTCTCTTGTATTTTGTAATTTTTCCTGAAGTTTTGATACGGTTTGATAAAAAACTCTGCGTGTTATGAGCAAAAACCCTTCGAATAAAATTGCCATTTTTTAAAAAAATGTTTCATATCTTCGGAAGTAAGAGTGGTACGTTCATAAAAATTTGTACAGTAATTATACATAGTATGCTAATTAATTACTGAAATTTATAGCTTATTCCGAGCTATTTTCGAAGAGTTATGGTCAAAAAGCGGTTTTACTTTCAACCCCTTCTTGTCGTCCCCCAAATGCAAGGGTAATTTAATTTCAACCTGGAAATGTTCGGTGAAGCCTATATTTTGTATGGCTAAAGTTAAAGAACAATTGATCACTTATTTCTCGAGCTATATGTAAAAATGTGAATTTTTGAAAGTGTCCGGATACTTTTGGCCACCTAGTGTATTTTCAACTAAAGAAAACAAAAAGTAAAAAAAAAACATACAAATTAACTTACAAATTTAGTCAGGGAATAAAAGGTTGAGTAAATTGACAACGTTACTTAAAAAGAAACTCTGTACCGTTACTGGAAATCCTTGGGGAAACCCAGTTTTATAGAGATTTAGTGCAAAAACCTTTATGGAAGTCCAGTTTACTAGATATTTTCTAGTAATACTGCAGTTCTTTTTCTTCTTTCCAGTGTATTACTAGCAAATAAAGACGTTCGGAAGTCATTTGTCTTTCACAATTTAGCAAACGCACCCTTGGGACATTAAATCCCAAGTATGATGACTTCCGCACATTGATATCCTGGTAGACATCTGTTTCGTGTTCTTCAGGGCTGTATGCACTTAAATGGGGCATTGACAATCCGATTTGGATTTTGTTTTTGCATGTCTCGCGGACATTTAAACGCAGCCGAGTCTTCTCATTCGAAGGTGGAATTGCGTGGGGGATCGTCATAAACCCTTTAAAGAATACCATCTAACTTTTTCATTACTTACTACGACATTGACAGCAGTCAATTGAAGTGTCTACATAATAAGGAGACGGCACGGCGGTGGGGTCGGAGATTCTGGTCAATTTTTTTTGTAGGGAAAGAGGATCATTAATACCTCGCGTGGTTGAAGTAATACGACGCACTACTCAGAAAATTTTGAGAAAAATTGAATTTAAGTTTCCGATTTTAAAGTTGAAGCCTTATCAGTTTAAAATCTCTTTCTTGTGACAAGCCACCGTGGTCCAGTTGGAAGAGTGTCAGCCTTGCGATCCGGTGGTCAAGGGTTCGAGTCCCCCTGCGGGGGGCTTTTTTTTTTCTTTTCCCTCCAAGTTATTGGTTACGTTTCTCCTCCGAACCTAATTAAAAAAAGAATATTTGAACCAAAGAACGCAAAGTTTTTCATTCACTGGAAAACATTCGCGCTCGTTATTTTATCTGCTCATAGAACGTTCGGATCTTTATTTTTATTATTATTATTGTTGTTACAAATCTTGTAAATAGTTGTTGTTTTTCCTGCCTTGCTTTATTTTCATTAGTTTTGGTTTTATCTGGCGACATGTTGCAAATGTATCTGAAGATATCACTTTTATCATCTGTATACCGGCCCTGAAACACTCTGCAGTTTTTACACTTGCCCTAACTTTAATAAGCGTGAAGACATTTTCGAGTGGTTTTTTTCTTATCGCTAGAATTTGTGAATGGATTGTTCAAGTTATGAATGAAACAAAATATTCCGGGTTATTCTAGAATATTGTCGTAATTTCTTTCCGTGTATAAATAGCTGGCCTTGAACACAAGTCAGTCAGTTTTTCTCAGATTGGATTATTGAGAGGCTCGTTTTTATTCGCTTTGGGCGAATGTTGTTTTTGCTTTTGTAATTTCTTAATTACTGTTCACGTTAGATACGTGGTGCTGAGTTACTGTTGAGAGTACAGTGTACTGTTTGCTGCCTAATTGCTGGATGTTTAGCAATTGTTTCCTGCTCTTATTGTAAATAGTGTACATACTTGTAAATAAATTTATAGTTACTTCCTCAAGATTTTAATGCTCATTTAAAGAAAGTTGAAGGTGCTACGGACTCGTTACAATTTTGGCGCCCAGCGTGGGGCATCTTCAAGGACTTTCTTGGAATTATCTGTGAACTTGGACTTTTTTTCTTCCTAAGGACTTTTTGACTTCGGAATTTTATGGTGATCACTCGAGCAATGGAGGAACAACTAAACAAACTCCTTGATGCTATCAACGCTGTTAAAAGTGACATGACTGCGAGCATGGCTGCGAATCAAGAACAATTAAAGAATGATATGGCGATTATGGCTACTAATCAAGAACAATTAAAGAGTGATTTAACCGCAAGCATAACTTCAAATCAAGAGCAAATAAAGAAGGATATGGCGACTCTGGCTACTAATCAAGAACAACTAAAGAGTGATTTGACATCGAGCATAACTTCAAGCCAAGAAGAAATTAAGAGTGATCTAACGTCAATGAAAAGTTTGGTGGAAACTAAATTTATCAACATGGAAAATAAAGTGGAGGCTCTAGAAGATCGAATCACCACAGTAGAAAACCACGTGGAAAAGAAAATTAAAGAACTTGAATCGAAGTTATCAACATCCTCCAACAACTCAAGTGACTGTGTAGCTGCAGCTGGAACTTCTCGTCCATCCATCAAACTGGCCACGTTTGACGGGAAGACCTCGTGGAATATTTACAAGAAGCAGTTCCTCATCGTTGCAGAAGCAAACTCCTGGGACTCTTCCACGAAAGCCTGTCACCTTGCAGCCTCGCTGAGAGGGGATGCAGCTGACATACTACAGACCTTCCCAGAGGACCAGCACCGCGACTTCGATGCCTTATCATCGGCCTTGGAGCTTCGCTTTGGCGAAGCATGCCAAAGAGAATTCAGCCAACTCCAGCTGAAATCCCGACTCCAGAGGGCCGGAGAGACTTTGCAAGTTTTTGCAGCAGACGTTGAGAGGCTTTCTCATCTCGCCTTCTCGAACTGTCCTTCGGATATTCGCGATAGCCTGGCCCTGAACTACTTCATAGACGGAGTGCGAAGTTCAGAAATTCAAACGGCTCTCCGGATGGCGGACATTAAAGATCTTAAATCCGGTCTGGTCTACGCAATGAAGTTCGAGGCTGCACAGCAAACATCCCGCAAGGATCGCCATACAATCAGAGGCGAGGAAGTGAGTTCCCCGGATTCGAACTTAACTCGTCTCTCGGAACTTGAGCGACAAATGAAAGAGATGTCGGGGACCCTGAAGAAGATCGCGGCTCGCAAAGACCAAAGTAGACAACCACTGAAGTGCTGGAAATGTGGCGGTGAGGGCCACGTACGAAGAAACTGCGAAGCCCGCCAAGAAACAAGGGGGAAGAGCACCTCTCCCTCTCCAGCTCAGGAAAACTAAGCAATGGCAATCTCGCGGGGCGGAGGTCGCCAAACTGGAATGAGCCCCATCCCAAAGTTTTCCAGATTTCCTCAAGAAGCGGCGGCTGCAACGGACTCTTCATTTACGCATATGTGAATGGGTTTCCCTGCGAAATGATTGTGGACACAGGAGCCAACGTTACCATCATTAGGACTGATGTGGCTCATCAATTTGGACTCAAGATCTTATGGACGCCGACCTGCGTTACTCTCCAAACTGTGACAGGTGACAAAATCGAGATTGAAGGAAAAGTGAACTTAGAAATAATGTTCGGAAGCGCCACTTACCATCACACGGCATTCGTCGCTGACATTACAGATCCTTTCATTCTCGGACTGGACTTTTTGAGAAAATTTGATTTTTCTATCGACTTTAAAAATAATGAGCTGCACTCGATGAGGGAAGACATAGCAATTTTAAATGCTGAAAATAACTTAAAATCCGCTCATCAAATAATAGCCCAAACAGATTTATTGATTCCCCCAAGATCAGAAATACTAATACCTGGCTCCATCAATGAGAAAAACAGCTTTAAATTCGGCCTAATTGAATATCCTAACCAGAGTAATAGCCCAAAAGGAGTACTAGTGGCATCTACGCTTGTGGACCTTTCAAGGAATGCAGTTCCTGTGAGAGTCGCCAATGTAAGTGAAAGACCGAGGAATATCAAGAAAGGAGAAGTGTTGGCAACTTGTACTCCCGTAAACTGCATCATCAGAAGAATTGATTCCTCCGAGACTGTGTCTTCCGAGTCCTTGACTTCGAAATTAATTGGGAGTGCACCATTATCGAAGGATCAAAGATACGCTGCGGAAAAATTGGTGGACAACTTCAAGCAGGTGTTTTCATCTACACCCGAAGATGTTGGTCGCACGAGTTTAGCGCAGCATAGGATCGACACTGGAGATCATCCCCCTATCAAGCAGCATCCAAGACGACTACCGTTCGCCAAGAAGGAAGAGGTTGAGATCCTCGTAAAAGAGATGCAGGAGAATGACGTCATCGAACCCTCATCCAGTCCTTGGGCATCCCCTATCGTCTTGGTCCGAAAGAAAGACGGCTCCACCAGATTTTGTGTTGACTACCGACGTCTGAATGACATCACCAAGAAGGACAGTTACCCTCTTCCACGGATCGATGACACTCTGGACACCCTTTCCGGACACAAGTGGTTTTCGACCCTGGATTTAAAGAGCGGCTACTGGCAGGTGGAGATACACCCCGACGACCGAGAGAAGACGGCGTTTACAACCGGACAAGGCTTGTGGCAGTTTAAAGTGATGCCCTTCGGCCTCTGCAATGCTCCAGCCACGTTCGAGCGTCTTATGGAATCAGTGCTACGAGGACTCTCTTATGAATCCTGTCTTGTCTACTTGGATGACATCATCATCATAGGACGCAGTTTTGAGGAACATTTGGCTAATCTTAGGAAGGTGCTGCAAAAGCTTAAGGAAGCCAACTTGAAGTTAAGCCCGTCCAAATGTAACTTGTTCCGCCGTGAGGTGAACTACCTTGGTCACATTATCTCTTCAGAGGGTGTACGAACAGATCCAGACAAGGTATCAGCAGTCAAGAATTGGAGCCGCCCCGAAAATGTCCATCAGCTGCGAAGTTTCCTGGGGCTCTGCACGTACTACAGGAAGTTTGTGAAGGGTTTTTCCAACATTGCACGACCTTTGCATAAGCTGACGGAGAGCAAACAAAAATTTGAATGGTCCAAAGAATGCGAGGATGCATTTCTACAGCTGAAGGAGGCTTTAACATCAACGCCTATTCTCTCTTATCCTCAGCCTGGAAAATCCTTCATACTTGACACTGATGCGAGCCACGAGAGCGTTGGAGCTGTTTTATCTCAAGAAATTGACGGTAACGAACATGTCATCGCTTACTGGAGCAAATGCTTATCCAAGTCGGAGCGAAATTATTGTGTCACGAGAAAGGAATTGCTCGCCATAGTTAAAGCTGTAGAACATTTCCATCATTACCTCTACGGCCGTAAATTCCTGCTCCGGACTGATAATGCCTCTTTAACTTGGCTGTTGAATTTCAAGAATCCAGAGGGCCAGGTAGCCAGGTGGATACAGCGGCTCCAGGAATATGACATCGAGATTAAGCACCGATAAAGTTTGTCACACGGTAATGCTGACGCATTATCAAGAAGACCTTGTTCCGAGAACTGCCATTATTGCTCCCGAATTGAGAAACAGTACCGGACGACAATCCCTACTGCCTGTCAAGTTACTACTACTTCATCATCTTCAGATCCAGATCCATGGAGTGACGACCAAGTTAGAAAAGATCAGCTTGAAGACCCAGACATAAAGCCTATCATAGAGTTAATGGAAAAAGACAGTCGGCGACCTAGTTGGCAAGACATTTCTATCTACAGTCCTGCAACGAAAAGATACTGGGCTCTATGGAAATCTCTCCAGTTGCGAAATGGCGTCCTGTATCGGAAATGGGAATTTGACGATGGTAAAGCATTCAAATGGCAGTTACTCCTTCCCAGATCAAGAATTCCAGACGTTCTAAAGGAATTGCACAGTAGTCCGACTGGAGGACACTTTGGTATCCTGAAAACCCTCCACAAGGTTCGAGAGCGCTTCTTCTGGAGCAAGGCGAAGGATGACGTGGAGAAGTGGTGTCATTCTTGTGACGCCTGTGCTGCCCGTAAAGGACCGAAGAGAAGAAGCCGCGGGAAGCTACATCTTTACAACGTAGGAGCTCCTTTCGAACGAATCGGGATCGACATTCTTGATCCTCTACCGAAAACTACTAATGGGAACAAATACATTCATCAACATTCATCGAATCAACATCACGACGGAGAAGATGAAGACCCGATACGACACAAGGTCCACTGGTCATGACTTTCAAGAAGGTGACAAAGTATGGCTATGGAATCCCATCCGACGTAAAGGTCTGTCACCCAAATTGCAGTCGCATTGGGATGGACCTTACACAGTTCTCCACCGGCTGAACGACGTCGTAGTGAGGATCCAGAAGTCATCACATTCAAAACCTAGGGTTGTCCATTATGATCGGCTAGCCCCATACTATGGCCATAGTTCGTAAAGTAAATCTAAAGCTACCATGGTAATTTGTTTGTAAATTTTGTATATAACTTTTGCCTTTAATTGTCTGTAATATTACTCCATCAATGTTATTATTTCCTTCATGTTCTCATTGTTATTGTTTATCATGTTTATGATTGGTCATCATGTAATGTGTGCACCTGTAAATTTTCCCTTGCTTCCTTTCTGGGGATTGTACTGCCCGGGACGTGCAGTCCTTGGGAAGGGTGCAATGTTACAAATCTTGTAAATAGTTGTTGTTTTTCCTGCATTGCATCATTTTCATTAGTTTTGGTTTTATCTGACGTCATGTTGCAAAAGTATCTGAAGATATCACTTTTATCACTTGTATACCGGCCCTGTAACGATTTGTTGTTTTTACACTTGCCCTGCATTTAATAAGCGTGAAGACATTTTTCGCTCGGAGTGTTTTCTTTTTCTTTTTATTGCTAGAACTTTCTCAATGGATTATTTCAAGTTATGAATGATTTGGAATACTCCGGATTTTGCTGGAACATTATCGAAACTACGTTTCGAGTATAAATAGCTGGCCTTGAACACAGTCAGTCAGTTGTTTTCAGATTTGATCTGGTGACTCGTTTTCATTCGCTTTGAGCGGATGGTTGTTTTGCTTTTGTAATTGCTTAATTACTGTTCACGTTAGATACGTGGTGCTGAATTACTGTTGAGAGTACAGTGTACTGTTTGCTGCCTAATTGCTGATGTTTAGCAATTGTTTTCTGCTCTTATTGTAAATAGTGTACATACTTGTAAATAAATTTATAGTTACTTCCTCAAGATTTTAATGCTCATTTAAAGAAAGTTGAAGGTGCTACGGACTCGTTACATTATTAATTTTTACACAGCAATTATTGAACTGTTCACGTCCCTATATTATTTTTAATACTGTTTTGATTCTTTTTTTTCAATTATTTTCTTTTTCTTACAAGAACACAATTCATAACGGTGGGCTTCTTTATTTTTCATTGAGTAAAATCA